>RSEH01000255.1:0-66984 GCA_006503475.1 Stentor roeselii
CCTCTTTTCTTCACAGAAAATATTTTCGCGCCATTTTCTTAAAATAATAAATTACCCGGGTATATTAGGCAGAATAAACTTTCATCTTTGATTAAAGTTTTAATAACTCTCTTCTCTCCCTCTAAATTTTAATCTATAACAATATTCTGATTGCTGTTTCAACCTTCAAAAGCATGAAAAATCTTTCTTTCACTTAAAAGAGTTTACTTTCTATACTTAGTTTCCTTACTATGCACAAACTTTTCGAGTTAACCATTTGAAGAAAAATCTAATTATATATGTAAATAAATCTATGAACGAACTTAAAATTATTTAAGAAATTAAATTTATCAAGATTCGGAAATTCAAAGTTTTTACTTGTTCAAGTTTTTCTAAAGGTTCGTATTAGATTTAATTACAAATAATAATCTTTGCGGAAATAATTAAGTTGGCATGATATTTGAAAGAGATTGATACCCTCTTTTGAAAAAACTCTGAACATTATAGTGTATTGAATTTTTGAATATAGTTAACTTAATAGTTTAGTTTCAATATCTGATGAATACCAGAAGCCAGTTTCTTCCCAATAATCAATGATAGGAATGGAGGCTTTTGTCTTATTTATGCGCAAGATAAAAAAACACTGCATTTATACAAAAGTATGATTCAGAAGAAAGAGTATATGAAACTGACAGAATTCGATGCTACTACAATAGAAAATGAAAAAACATCTAAAAACTTTTACGAAGTTTTTGATGCTCTCGATCATCAAATCAAGACTACCAGAAATATCAAAAAATAAAAAATGATATAGTCTCAAAAATAATAAGACGTCGATCCGCAAATCCTCTGATTG
Organism: Stentor roeselii; assembly: GCA_006503475.1. Lineage (NCBI taxonomy): Eukaryota > Ciliophora > Heterotrichea > Heterotrichida > Stentoridae > Stentor > Stentor roeselii. The sequence continues at coordinate 836 of RSEH01000255.1, forward strand.
AAGAATTGTGTGAAAATGTGAAAACTTTATAAGAAGAGTACATCATTAGATTTCAGTATGACTTAATTCTTGCATTTTATGATTTTTTAGATGAATATATTGACTGTGATTGGAGTTTTGAAGAGTTTTCAAGGAAAGTACTTTTGGCAAGTCTCTCCTTTATGCAGGTGAAAGTCTCAAATAACCGATTGGAGAGTTCATTGTATTTCTTTGAAAGTTTCAATGGAAAAACATTAATTGAAAGATTCAATACAATACAAGCAAATGAAAAAGCATACATCATCGACATTCTTTTCAGTTGATATTCCAAAGAGATCCTTTCAAATATGAAATGAATATTTATTTAAGTACTAATAATATAAACTTCACAAACGACTTGTTTAAAATGAAAAAGAATTTCAAATCGATATTGATCACTATTTTGAATTCAGTCAAAAGTATTTTCAAGAAATTGATATCGAGGTTTATTATCTACAAGTAAGAAAATATATTGATTCGATAAGGATCACCTGGCTGCCTTATGGATTAAGTGGACTGACTATGATAAACTCAACAGTTGTAATTAACAGTAAAAAATTAATGAGTCATCAATCAAACAAATATTTTTTTGAAGTTTATAACAACTTAGAAGAGTCGAGTGAAATCGAGGAAGAAGAAAAAAATGAAGAAAAACCAAAAGAATTAAAAGGAAAATCAAAAGAATTAGAAGAAAAACATATAGAAATAGAAAAAAAACTAAATGAAGACCATAAAATATCTAAAGAAAATCAAGCAGAATACTTAGGATCATATGGTTTTGTACTAATGACTTGCATACATGAGTTCGCTCATTTCATTCAAAGATCTTAGATGAAAAAAATATCTGAATGGTTTTCATTCAGGACACCCAGAGATTTTTTGAGTAATTCCCTAGGAAGCCAGACTAATAATAATCTACTCTCTGTTGAAGTAAAACATATAAATCAAAATTCTTTCTTTTGAAGGAAAACAGATGAACCAAAGTTTACGTTCTGTTGAAGGAGGAAAAATTTTTATAAGAAAGATTTTCGGATTTGAAGTTGAAACACTTAATCATCATCAAGCTTTATTCATCTTAAATCCTGAAAATTGGAATTTGAATCAGGAAATATTCAAGGAAAAATTTAAAAGCGAATTGAATAAGGAAAACCCTCCTGAATTTGATGAATATTACCCAGTTAGGTGTATGCCAAGCTCAGATCCATTTTTGATTGAGATAGGAGAATGTGGAACTGCTTCAGGCTTCAAGTGGTCTTAAATTTAGTAATTTAATTAATAATATTGGAGACTTAAAATTTACAAACATTTATCGCTAAAATAGTCATTAGATCAGTTTTCAATTAATTATAGTCTAATCAATTTAAACAGAAATTTTTGTATAAGATTACAATTACAAATAGTATTCAGGATCTCATGAAGAAAACTGTTCCTATGCTTTAAGTACTTGAATGGCTTGGAGGCATTCATCATTCAAACCGAATATTTTTAAAGAAATAAGTTTATTTTGAATTTCAGCTCTGTGCTAACCAATAATACTTCAATCATGAGTAAGTATTTAATTGAAGTAATTAATCAAATTATTTTGCGATTTGAGTATTCAAAGATGAATTATAAAACTAGATGTTAAATAAATAAAATATTGAATGAGTTGGTTAAATAATCTTTTGCAAGTTAATGGAAAAAAAAATACCCGAGTGTGTGTTTTAAAGATTGGGAAGATTATTTATATAATAATTTAGAATTATGATCAAATTTGTTGTATTATGATTAATTGGAGTTTGTTGTAGAATTTACAAAGTTTTGTTAATAGTTCATCATAATAACATTTAGACATTTCGCAAAATCATAGAAGTTTAATATTACATAAAATAAATTCAGAAATACCAGTTATTGCTTATTATGCCAAAAAAATGTTATATGATAAAGAAAATTCAAATTAGCTAAGAAGCTCTACTGATCCAACTCAATCCTTATATTATTCCAAAACTTAAACCCCAACCAAACATCTCAAAAAATAGACTTAATTTAATTATCTCTAATAAATTTTGATATCGATTTACCAAAATTCCTAGAAAATTACCAGCATCTATCCAATCTATGCCCATGAAAAAAATAAAAAACCTTCAAGAAAACCATTACCTAAAAAATTAAATCTAAATGTATCACAGAGTACCTGCGATAAATTATTTTAAATATCATTCTTCCTGCGGTTTATACATACTCAGAGGTGCCTTAAGCAGAATACTATCAATATTAAAATCGCTGAAACAATCTAGAGTCAAATTACAAAGTTTTGAAAATAATCTTAAATCCTTGATTTTTTTTCAAAATGTACTTTTTTTTGCGGCTTCCTAAGATTTATCGAGATCTACGACTTAAGCCCGAGATCCTTGAACTTCATCATCCAGTTCTCATGTAAGTCCCTGACTAGTTATTTTCATTTCTAGTGGCTAGTATATAGTTACCTTCACAGAAACTCTTTGGTTTTAGGAGACTTTTTATAGACTTTAAGTGTTTAGAAGTGAATCATATGCAAAAATGTGATAACTGTTAAAAGGTCTGTCAGTAGTGGGTGTTATTCAGTGGGTCAGAGCACGGGCTTATCATTTTTTTGAATATTTTAAAGTTCACTATGAATAGATTAAGTTTAATCAAGGGTTTATATGGTTAAACTTAATATTATTGTAATTTTTGTTATCAATGATACTAAAGTTCATTAGTTATTGCTGAAATTCGAGTAACTCCTTTGAAGCAATCCTATTGTGATCAACTTTGATTTTAGAGTATCTTAATTTTAAATAGTTCTATAAAAAACGTGAAATATCGTTGATTTATCAGTAGAGCACTTGTGATTAAATTCCATTCATTCGTGAAATAAAGGAGTCTTAAAACCCTATATCAATTTACCTTTCTTCACTACAACCTAAATTTAATATAAAATAGTTCAAAAGAAATTTGCATGGAAAAAAAGAATTAACGACTATATTCCAGTTTTTCTACACAATATCTATAAATAAATATTCAGCATCATTGAGTAATTCAGATATTATTCCAGATAAAGCTAAAATTCAATATTTGAATAGTAATTCTTTTTTATATTTTACAAATATATTTAGTTCAGTAGGATTGAAAGAAAATAATAGAATTATGAAGAAAGCATGATGTAAATCTTTATTTATAAAACAAAAAGTTGAAGTAGGTTAACTTAAAAGATTTGATGTTATAATTTTATCATTTCTTCATATTTGTTTATATCTTTAAGCATACTTGGCATGCTTTTGTAGCTTAGGTAGGAATTTTTTACTTTTTCTCAATAACGATTGACAGAGAAAATATGACTAGTAAACTCAGGGTTTTTTTATGAATAAGACTGCTTAATAATGTTCCGACTCTATGATAAATTAGTTCAGACTCAATCTACTTGAGTAACTTTCTCTAGAGTCTAACCTCATCAAACCCAAGAAGCTACTTTAAAACTTTTAAACCCACCACATCCATTTTCTCATCAAATCCTTCCACCCATAAATAAACCCTAAGTCTCTAAATCCTATTCTTCATTGAAACCCCTTTAAAATATTCTTCTCATCGCTTGACTTCCCCTACGATTCAATTCAGGGAGGTCCTAAAAACTGCCATATTTATTGGGATAAAAGTATCTATCCGTTTTGAACCTTATAAATGTTTTTTAGAAGCTTGACAAGTTTCTTCCTTCTTGGATTAATTAATGCAACTTTAATTCAGCCCCAGGGCTTTATGCAACCTCAGGTCCCTTCAGGATTTTCCTTTATGCAAGAGAGTGACTCAGACGAATGTGCTGAACAAGATGGCTGTTTAACGAACGTTCAAGTTAAGATCGTCTGCAAGGATGGGACCTGCACAGTTGAAGATACTTCAGAAAATCAAGACTTTGAACTTACTTTCGAGTTCAATACTTTAGAATCTTATGAGTCTTGTGAGAATGAAGCCTCTGCTTCAGAACAACTTTCTTATCTCGAAAGTGAGGAAAGTGAAATCGAATCGGAATTATCTGAACTCTCTTCAGAAGAAAGTGAATTGGAAAGCGAAAGATCGAGTCTTGAGTCAGAGAAAAGTGACAAAGAAAGTGAAGAAAGTGAAATTGAATCATCGATTGAAGAGACTGAAAGTACGATATCTTCTCTTGAAAGTGAAGAAGATAGCATTCAATCTGATTTGGATTCAGTTGAAAGTGAACTTAGCTCAGTGAACAGTGAAATTGACTCACTTGAAAATGAAATTGATGATGAAGAAAGTGAATTAGATGAAATCGATTCGGAACAAGATGAGATCGATTATGAGTTGAGTGAAAATGAAGAAGAACAGGATAGTGTTGAAAGTGAAATAGATTCAGTTCATAGCTCTATTGTCAGTACTGAAGATGAACTTGATTCCGTTAGAAGTGAAATCGATGATGTTGATAGTGAAATCGAAGATGCTAGTACTTCTAGCGAAGTCTCATCATTAGAAGAAGAATTATCTAGTCTTCAATCAGAAGAAAGTAGTCTAGAAGAAGAGTTGGATTCTTTAGAAAGCGAAGAAGACTCATTATATAGCGAACTCGACTCTTTAGAGTCAGAGGAAGACTCGCTTGAGAGCAGACAAGACTCATTGGCAGAGGAAGAAGACAGTATTCAAGATTCAATTGACTCAGAAGAAGAAGAACTTGACAGTTTAGAAAGCCAGCGCAGTTCACTTGAATCAGAACGAGAAAGCCTTAAAGATGATCTTGACTCAGTTCAATCCGAAATTGAAAGTGAAGTAAAGGAACTCGACTCTTTATATTCCGATTTGGAAAGTGTCCAGGCAGACATCGATTCAATTAGCAATTATATTGATGATATCGACAGTCGATTAGAAGATATCGATGAAGAACAATCTAGTCTCAATGAAGAACTAGACTCAATTTATGAAGAAGAAAGTGAATTGGAAAGCTATATCAATGAACTTAGTAGCTTAAGTTCATATGAAAGCTCTCTTGAAAGTGAAAGAGACTCGTTGGAATCAGAGGAAGATTCAATTGAATCTGATATTTCTTCAGTTAATTCTGAGATTAGTGATGTTGATGAAGAACTTAGTGAAATTAGCAGTCAACAGTCAGATAATGACAGCAGGTTAAGCAGCATTGATGAAGAGGAGGACTCACTTGAAAGTGAACTTGATGAACTTTCCAGTGAAGAAAGTGAAATTGAAAGCGATTTGAGTTCTACAAGTGAAGAACTCAGTTCAGTTTATGAAGAGATCAGCTCTCTTGAGGAAGAAGAGGATTCATTAGAAAGTGAATATGATTCCCTTCAATCAGAAGAAGACAGCATTGAAGATGAACTTGACTCTCTTGAATCTGAGGAAGAATCATTAATTAGTGAAAGAGACTCGCTACAATCAGAAGTCGACTCTTATGAAAGTGAACTTGACAGTCTTGAAGAAAGTGAAGATGATGTCGATTCTGAACTCGATGAACTTGACAGTGACAGTGAATATGATAGTGAACGTTCTAGTCTTGAAAGTGAACGTGATTCCATCGATTCAGAGCAAAGTGATATTGACTCTACTATCGAATCTTTAAATTCAGAAATTGATGATGTTGATTCAGAGATTGATTCTGTTCAAAGTGAAGAAGATTCATTGGAAAGTGACTTGGAATCTAATCAAGAAGAACAAGATTCTGTGCAATCAGAAATTAACTCTACTGAGTCACAGATTTCATCTTTGGAAAGTGAAGCCTCATATTTAGAATCGGAGGAAAGTGAATTGGAAAGCCAACTGAGTAGCGTTCAAAGTGAAAAAGATGAAATTAGTAGCGAATTAAGTTCTCTTAGTGAGGAAGAAAGTGAAATTGAATCTGAACAGTCTAGTCTTAGTGAGGAAGAAAGTTCACTGGAATCAGAAAGAGATTCACTTGTTTCTGAAAGAGATTCATATTATTCTGATCTTGACTCAGTAAGATCGGAAATTGATGACGTTGATTCAGAAATTGATGATGTTGATTCAGAACAAGATAGCATTTATAGTGATGTTGATTCTACTGTTGATGAAGATATATGTGATTCAGAAGGTGAATGTAGTGAAGTGGTGTCAGAAGGTGATGAAGATGAACAGGAAGGTGATGAAGATGAACAGGAAGGTGATGAAGATGAACAAGAAGGTGATGAAGATGAACAGGAAGGTGATGAAGATGAACAGGAAGGTGATGAAGATGAACAGGAAGGTGATGAAGATGAACAGGAAGGTGATGAAGATGAATCAGACAACGATAATGCAGAGTATTATAGATTTGATGAAGCTAGTGATGAAGAGGAAAGCGAAGGATATCCTGCGGAGGTCGAAGAAGACTCAGTAGAATCTGAGAATAATGAATCAGAGAATAATGAATCAGAAGAAGAGAGTACTTATGAGTCATCAACCACCTGTGACTCACCAATTCTAAAATTATATTGCCATGATTCCAAATGTCAGGCAACTGACGAAAATGGAACTTCCGAAGTTGACCTTGGAGAAGTAGGAGATGACTGTGTGACTGCTTATACTCTGGTGGTGACTTGCGACGCAGACGGTTGTGTTGTATCACAGGGCAGTTCAACTTCAGAATAGGTCTAACATTAATTAATATGCAATAGATTATCACAATTTAATAATCTTTACAATTCTTTTAGCAGCCTTCTTAATACTGACCTGAAATGAGTTATTTTTTATTAACTCAGTCCAAACCACGATAAATTCACAGTGAAACTGAAAAAATAATTCAACTACAGTCTTTGAACTTTCCTTTGCAAATAGTTTATTCAACTTCTTTCCTCTCAGTAGAGTCAAAGACTCGTTCATCAAGAGAATAGAAATTAAAACAACTCCACATTTAAACTTTTTCGCTTTTCTTAGAAAATCCTTTAAAACCTGAGAATTTTTTTCAAATAGAAAAAGGTCGAAAAGAAGACAAATCAAAACTGTCTTGTTAGTCAATTCGTTTTCTTTAGGGTTGCTGTTAGAAAAGCCGAGTTTTTTCCAAGTATTTGGAGAATTTTCAAAGGTTTCTTCAAGTGTGAGTCTTTGGTAGTAGTTAAACAAAAGGGAAGTGTGAAAATCATTCGTCAGGCTGAATTTCGTTTCTGAAAAAGAAATCAAAACGAAAACTTCTTGTTCTGTTGAAGGACTTAGTTCGAATTGTTTGAAACAACAAGCGCAGAGAGTGAATTTCAGCTTTTCTAAACAAGATGGACGGTCCCAGAGCGACTCTTCGATGTGATTGAACCGGTTGAGCATTGGCACCAGGTCATAATAAGGCGATGTGCGACAAGATGAAAAAAGACTAGGTCCAGGAGAAGGTCTAATCAACTCTTTCAGATCTGTCTCAGTTGATACATGATTATGACAAAGATCTAAGGAGTCTTCTTTGGAATGTCTAGAAGTTTTGTAATTATCTTCTAAAAATCTGACCTTACCCTTACTTTCCGGTGTTTTAGGCAGTTCTGAAGAATTACTTTTTAAGTCCCCTTCAATTTTTTGAATCTCTTTCTCAGGTTTATCACAATAATTTTCTATAGATTCCCTGGGGTCAGTCCTTAAAGAAGATTCAAACTTTTCAGTTTCGTAGTTTTCTGAGGTCTTCCTTTTCACAGGGACCTTTGAATGAGTACCACTCGGCTCATATTTTAAAGACGTGACTTGTCTTTTATAAGCCGAATGCGAAACTGAACTCGTAAAAGACGACAAGTTTTCTCTTGAAGCCTCTTCCATTCCACGATCTTCAAATGAAGCCTCTTTTTTTTGATCATCATTTAAAGTTTCAGGTTTTTTAAAGAGTTTTTTATATTGAGTCATTTCGTTCAGGTCACTTTTCATTATATCTGGTTTTAATGCAAAATGAAAACAAAAGAATCGAAGATTTTTCCAGGGTTTTCTCAAACAGAACTTCAAAATTTTAAATTTCCTAGAAGGATTAAGACGATTTTTCCAGCAAAGCCGATAAAACCGCTGAAGATGAAGCTGATAAAGTATTCGTTGCTGACCTTATTATTAAATTTGCTAACTTTGATTATCGCTGTGCATGAAAATACTGAGTTTGGGGATCGAGATGTTCAGGTTAAAGATACTCAGTTGCATGAAAGGATGGCTGTGCTTGTACTTTCTTGTCTTCAAGGACTGGTTAATATCAACTACTGGACTATTCATGTTAAGATTGATAAAGCTTACAACAAAGAGTATATAAAAAAAAGCTTGATTCAAGGAAATAGTCATAAAAAACAAGCAATCTTTGAGATATTAACTACTTTTTTTATTTACCCCTACAATTACAACGCAGTGATTTACTCTGACACAAGCTTATTCCTCACAATAGACGATTTTGTAACGCTTTTAAACCTTCTTCGAGTTTACTTTGTGTACAAGTTTATTTACGATTATTCTGAATACAATTCAGTGCGTGCACATTGGGTGACAAACTTTGCAGGAGTTCCAAATCTGATGATTTTTAATCTCAAGTCACAAATGCATAGCCGAATGTTTAGATTCATTCTATTGAACCTACTTCTTTCTTTGCTTATTTTCACCTTGATTGTAGATATCATGGAAAATGATTTAGGTAAAAGCTCAATCTCGTTCTCTGACTCTGCTTTTCTTGTGATTGTCACTGAGACCACTATCGGATTCGGTGATATTTTACCGAATAATTTTGTATCTAGAATTATTTGTGTCGTTGCCAGTCTGTTTGGAACAGCTTTGATTGCTTTATTAGTCATCGCAATCAACCAAACAGTTGACCTTTCAGAAAAAGAAACCTCAATATACAACCAAATCCTTCTAAAGCAAGAGTCACGTTCACTCTGGCCTCTAGCCTTAAAAATAATCCAAACCTTCTGGCGTCTCCAACTGAAACGCATGAAAAAGGAGCAAAGATTTTTCCTAGTGATCCGTCTATCCACCCTCCTCCACCAATTCAAAATAAAAAGAAAAAGAATAACCTCAAAGTACTACTCCGGTCTAAAAAAAAACATCGAGTCAGCCGAGAACACTTCTAAAAAATTCATAAAAAACCTAAGCAAAGAACTAAAAAACTCAGAAAATTTCTCCAAAAACTGTTTAAAACTCGTTCAAACCGAGGTAAAAATAAGCGAATTATCAAACGCTTCAAAGTCAAACTACCGTCGAATGTTTCACTTATTCCAAGATCAAAAACCAATCGAAAGCTCTTCAAGACTTCTTCAATCCTCTCGAAATTCCGAAAGTAACAACCTTACATCATTCAAGAAAAAGCGAGACAAGGCCATGAAAAAGCTTTTGATGCGTTATTCAAACAGCCCTTCATCCAACAGTTCCTTAATCAGTCCTAATAACTAAAAAATGCAAGATCTTCTCATCGGGGGCAGGTTCAAACTACTGAAAAAGGTCGGTTCAGGTAGTTTCGGCGAGATCTACCGTGGGCTGGACACTGAAACAAACGACGAAATTGCAGTAAAACTAGAAAAAGTAAACACGCGCCACCCTCAGCTTCTCTATGAAGGAAAATTGCTTCGAATCATCCAAGGAGCACCCGGGATCCCTTCAATTCACTGGACAGGTTCAGAAGGCGCTTACAATTTCATGGTCATTGAACTACTTGGGCCTAGTCTCGAAGACTTGTTCAACACTTGCAACAGAAGACTCAACCTGAAGTCAACTTTAATGATCGCTGACCAGATGCTTAACCGAATCGAGTACTTGCATAACAAGTGCTTTCTTCATCGCGATATCAAACCTGACAACTTCTTGATCGGTACCTCGAAACGGTCTTCGCTTATTTATTTGATTGACTTTGGACTTGCCAAGAAGTACAAAGACCCGAAAAATAACAAACATATTCCTTTTCGTGAAGGGAAAAGCTTGACTGGAACTGCGAGATATGCCTCGGTTAATACTCATGCTGGACTTGAACAGGGCAGAAGGGATGACCTTGAGTCTATCGGGTATGTTTTGATGTACTTTTTAAGAGGGTCACTTCCTTGGCAGGGTGTTGATACCCGCAACCGTGAAGAGAAGTACAGAAGGATCTTTGAGATAAAATCAGGCACTTCTGTTGAAGAACTTTGCAGAGGCTTTCCTAGTGAACTGGAAACTTTCCTTAATTATTGCAAGTCGCTCAAGTTTGAAGACCAGCCTGATTATTTTTATGTGAAACGGCTTTTTAAGGACTTGTTTGTGAGACTCGGGTTTCAGTGCGACTATTTGTTTGACTGGGTCTTGCTGGAAAATGAAAAGAAAAACAAGAATATCAGAGAAGAACGAAAGTCTGCAGTCGAAGTGAAAACCAAGGTAAAAGTGCAAGAAAAAAGGAAGAGGTCTTGTTTGATTATCTAGAAATTTCATACGTTTGTATGAAAAGCTAGTTTTATATAATTCTGCTAGTTTCAAGAACTCCAGAAACCTGCTTACTTAAGATCTTAATGATTCATGTTAACTAGAATAATGAAAACCTGCAAACCTTCCATAAGCAAAAGTCTAAAAACTTTAAAACTACGGAAAAAAGTCCCGGCTCAACTGTTTGACCCCAGTTCTAACAATGACTTTATCCTTGAAACTCAAGGAAACGTGAGAGAATTTCTAAGTCCTGGGGGAAAGTTCGCTGAAGACTCGAACCCAATGCAAAACCAGATTTTAAGACACAATATGATCGGGCCTATCTCGAATTTTCACATCAAAGTCTTGGAACCTTCTTCAACAATAACTAAAAAACTCAGTCCTTTAGCAAAAATTCAACCCCGTCAAAGTGTCCTCGTCCCAAAAGTCGACTACCAGAGCAGGTTCAACGAAGTGATGCGAAAAATCAACGAAGCACTAGAAAAGGCGAAACAAGAAGAAAAACTTCAAAAAATCGAAGATTTCGAAGAAAGTCAAAAAAAACAATCAAAAAGTGTGAATAAAAGAAAATTTTCTTTAGTTAAACTTGACTTAGAGCCTCAATTGACTGAAATAACTGAAAAAAAGAACAAATCGACGAAATCAGTCAATCTTCAGACAGATAGTCTTTCGTGGTACATGTCTCTTCGTCAAACTGAAGAAAGTGAATACGGCGAGAGTTATTTAAGGATCGGTCCAGAGATCAACGGTCTCTACACAAAGATAAAAAAGCCAAACCCCACCTTTCGGACTCCTCGAGAAGTATTAACTGAAAAGTTTGACGATTTAGTTGTAATCGGTGAAAACAAGCTAAACTTAGAAATTCAAGCAGTTTCTAAAGTCGGCGCTGAATACTTGAAACCTGAACTACTTTCACTTACTTCAGGAGTACCAGATGAAGTCATTGCCTGGAACTACCCGGAACTTGAAGATAGAGTAATTAGATAAAAAGTGCATACAGTGAGATTTGAACTCACGCGGAAATTAATCCAGTAGATCTTGAGTCTATCGCCTTAGACCACTCGGCCATGTATGCTTTGGAGTTCTGAGAGTAAATCGTTTAAATATGTCATCAGTTAAAATTTACTTGCTACTGATTTCATTGAAAAGCTTTATATTGGATTTAACTCTATTTAACCATCTTACATTAAAAAACACTTGCAAGAGTCACTTGGATAGCTCGGCAATGACTTGGCACTCATCCGATCAGCGGATGAAGCTCGAGAGACAACTGAAGAAGTTGATTGTTTTCGAAACTGTTTTTTTACAGTCAAAAGACATTTTTGACAGCAAAAGTTTTTAATTTTTGAGAAAGGAAGTGAAAGTTTAGAATTAACTAAAACACTTTCACATAACTTCTCAATTCGAAGAAGGTCTATTTCTAGAGAATTTTTTTCATTGTTGAGCTTTTCCATGACTTCCAGGGTGTTTTTTAGTTCTTTTTCCTTGAGTGAAAGGCACTGACTCAATTCTAGCTTGGCTTTAGCCAAGCTATTCCCTGCAAGTTCCAATGAGTTATTAGAAGAAACTGTGATTTCCAATCGTTCTTCCATGGTTTTCATGAAATCTTTATGACAGACTTTAATGAAATTAAGTTGACATCGAAGAGTTTTGATGGAATTTTCCTTTTTTTCAAGTTTTTGCTTGCTGGAGAACTTGCAAGTTTTTAAAGATCTGAGTTCTTTAGCTAATGTGAGAGGATTTTCTGAATACTCTTGAAGAACTTTCTTCTTGATGACCTTAACGAAGCACTTTCGACAGACTTTTACATGTTTCGGGCCTTGTTTCGAGTGTTTTGAACAGAAAGACTTGCTGCAATAAGCGCAACTTGAGATTTCTTTTGCGAATAGCAAAGGTTTTTCACAGTCCGAACAGACTCTTTCCATTTATTTTTTAATGATACAGACTTTTAATGCTCGGCTTGTATAAAAAGTTAGCATCAGCGAAACTTGGCTCGGATTCTTTCTTATCAAGAGTCATTTGCAGGAGTCTTTCTTGCTGAGTCGTTTTCAAGATTTTCATTTGAAGACAAATTTTATCTGAATTAAGTTTTTCTACCGTTGTTTCCAGTTCTTTCAATAGAGATTTGAATTTATTTTCATTTGACTTGATCATTGTTCGAAGGTTTTGCTCGAGTTTTGATAGTTTTTCAGTTTGACTTTCAGGTCCTGTATCTTCACTTTCTTTTCCTGCAGATTTTCTTGAGTTTTCTTTTTCTTTTTGGACTTTTTGAAGGTCTTTTATTGTTTGCAAGTTTTTCTCGTGAGCTGCTTCGAGTTCAGCGACTCTTTTTTTAAGTCCGATGACTTCGGGGTTGATGATTGACTCTTCAGAAGATTCTTTTTGTTTCAGTCTTGAGCGAATGGCTTCGTTTTCAATTTTAATTGACTTGATTTTTAGTTCCAGGGATTTTTTTTGTTCTTCTAGGTCGGAAAGGTTTTTGGATGCAGGACCGGATAAGGATTCTTTTTCTTTTTTTAAGATTTCTAGGGCGTTTTGAAGGGTTTTCAGAGATTCTTGAAGAGCTTGGTGCTTTTTTGGGAAGAGCTTTGGGTTAAAATGGGCTGATTTTCGAGAAACGTCGGCTAAACGGACCTTGTAAAATTCGTAGCGGTCTTTTAGCTTGTGGTTCATTTCTTCTAACATCCCGATTTCAGAAGAGTGGTTTCTTTGATTGAACATGAGAGTTGTTATGTTTAATGGAATAACTTGAAATATTGAGGAAGTTATTTTAATAAAACCATTGATATTATACTAATTTATACTTTACACCTCCTAATCGGCTTAGAAATCCATTCATTTATCATCAAACAAAGCTCTTCTCTCAAGCAAGGTTTAGCAAGATGGTCACTCATCCCAACCTTGAGATACCTGAATTTATCATTTCCTAAGTCATAAGCCGAGTAAGCAATAATATAAGGAAGGGAGTAAATGGCTTTCTCTTTAAACAAATCATTTAAAATCTGCGAAGTTTCCCATCCATCAAGTTCAGGCATCTGACAATCCATGAAGATAATTCGATACCCTCTCTTTTCTTGATTCATCAGTTGCACAAGTTGAATAGCATCTTTTCCTGAATTAGCTGAATGGACAGTAAACTTCTTTTTATGATAATTCGGACATTTACAGTGCTCTTCAAGACTCATCACCATTCTTTTCAGTATCTCGCAGTTGATGTCCATGTCATCCACGACGAGAATATCAATAAAATCAGTGATAACCGACCCCATCTCCACATCTGAAGACTCAAAATGATCCTCAACTAAAGCTCCATCGATATGAAACTCAGTTTTCACCTCAAAATCAATACAAACTTCATTTTTCTCAAGAAAATGACTGACTTTCAGCGGGTTTCCAATTAATTTCGCAGCAATTTCTTGTGTGATTCTGAATTTTATTGTATTAAATGCGGAACTGATAAGTTTTAAAGAGTTGCTGGAAGTTGCTTTGAACTGAAAGAGAAGACTTTCAGTGTTTTTTTCCAGGTTTAAAGAAATAGTCCCTGAAGGGCAAGAGTTATAAAGTGCGTAAAAGACACTGATCAAGACCTGCCGCAACTTGGCCTTGTCGGAGTAGACGAGTTTAGACACTGAAGAGGAAATATGAAAGTCACAGTTTCTTTGAAAGGCGTGCTTTAGCCACTTCGAGCATTCTTTAAGCAAGCCGCTGATGTCGAAAAAGGTCGGGTTGATGATCATAAGGTCAGAGTTCAAGTTGGAATAGTCGATGATGTCTTGGATGAAGCTAAGCAGCACACAAGACGTGAAGTAACTTCTCTTTAAACCTAACTTTAAAGGCCCTTTCACGCCTTCTGCCTCAATCACTGAACGCTGCTCGTTGATGATGCTGTTCAGAGGAGTCTTCAAGTCATGAGACATTTCCTGCAACATTGACGCAAGGCCTAGTTCATCCTCGTGTTGCCAGTTTAATATTCGGTTAAATGTCAGAATTGCGAACTTCTCACCTTCGAAAAGTCCTTTCGTTCCATTACAAGTCACTTTCATTTCTTTTACTAGGAATTTTCCTACATGCAACTGAGTTTTCGAAGAACTGATGAAATCTTTCAGGTCTTTTAAGTAGTTTTTTTCTTTCTGGTATATTTCGAGGAAGTCTTGAGTGGTGAACAGGTCGTCATAGGCTTTGTTTCTGAATTTCACTGAAAGGTTTTTGTCAAGGACCAGGATGCCGTATGAGATTTCTTGGAGAATGAATTTGAAGTAGTTTAGTTGACTTTCGAGGGAAACTTTGCTTTGGATTTCTTGAGTGGTTCGCTTGTCTAGAGTGTAGGATAGGAAGATTTGGGATATTATTAGACCGATAAAGGCACTTGAAACTTCGAGAGGCTCTGGGGTTGATGGAGACCACTTTTTGCCTGTTAGGAAAAACCATGCTGAGGTCCTGGCAATGATGATAAAGTATCCCAGAGGCTGGGAATAATAGTTGAAGATGCAGCTTTGGATGAATAGTTGATGACCGATCATTATGAAGACATAAGAATGCTCTGGAAAGCGATTGTAAGCTACATCAAAACAAACTGCATCAGTTGCTAATGAAAGAAACATCGCAGTGTTATATCCTAAAACTTCTTTTTGCAATAAGTGAATCATCAAGCTACTTAAAATCATCATGATTATTCCATGGAGCATTGTCTCATTCACTTCAGCAAAAAGATAAGAACAGGCTTGACAAAATATATTTATAAACCAAATCAATTTCATAAAGCTTATCGTAAAGCTAATAGTTTCTCTGCGTTTTTGAAGTCTGGTTATAACATCGAGTTTCATTTTTATGGGTGGGTAAATTCTTATAAAAGTTAAACAAACGAAAAAATATAAAAACATCAAAAAATTCTCTTAAAATCTTTCCCTAAATTTTCCTCACTATCAAAGATCACTCATAACCATTGTCCAAAACCCTCCCAACCCATAAAAAATCTCCAAATCAAAAAAAATCAATCCAACCTTCCCCAAACACCCAAAACCCTCTGAAATTACAGTCATACGCTCATACCTCCGATAAATGTCAGAAATAGTAGTGCGAATCTATTCCAAATCAGGGCGTTCTCGTCTTTCAATCGACGCGAACGCGACTCTAGACGCATTAAAGCAGCAAGTAAGCGAAATCTAGATTCACACTCATCTTCGCGTGCCGATGGACAGCATGGTGCTTCAATACGAGACCAAAAAGCGAGTGATGGGAAAGCCATCGAACAAACTAAAAGAGCTTCAGATCTCCAACGGGACGATTCTTTACCTGGACAACGAAGCCGACATCCCCATCATCGAAGCAGGGCCGCCTCCAGGCCCGATGCCTCTTCCTGAGCTGGCTCCTCAGAAGTCAGTGGAAGAGCAACAACAGAAGGCGAAGGAAGAGTTCATTCGAAAGTGCTCTCATGGCGCAGGAACTCGTTGTGTTAACTGCTTTGCTAACGAAAAGAAAGATAAAGAAGATAGTAAAAAAAGTGAAGATACTACTTGGATGTGTCGGCATGGACCAGAAGCGAAATGTGTCAATTGTGTCAAGGATAAGTTTGTTGAAGGGATTAAACATGAAAGCTTTGATCATTATATGGCAACTCGCATGGCTAAGTGTCAGCATAATTTTGATGCTAGATGTGCAAACTGCCTGCCTCCAGCGGAAATGAGTTATAAGTTGAAACAGTGTAATAAACATCCACCCTGGCCTGCTGGGATTTGTAATAGTTGTATGCCGGCCACAGCTGTGTTGTCTCGACAGTCATATCGTCATATTGACTACGTAGAACTAATGAACGTTCGCGAAATCACTGAATTCGTGAAGCACTGGCAAGGTTCTCACTCGCTCGAGCAACGAGGAGGTTTTCTCTACGGTTACTACGCCCAAGACCCAAACTACCCAGACGGTATCCGTGCCGTAGTAGAGTCAATATACGAGCCAATTCAAACAGGTGACATGAACGGTTTCCACTTCATCGACGAGCCTCTTTCCTTTTACCCAGACATGATCGCAGTTGAGCTGACTTTAGAGAAAATCGGTTGGATTTTCACATCAATAAACCACGACGCCTTTTTGAGTTCTTTCGAGATCAGAAACGCAGCAAAGTACCAAGAGCAGTTCTTTTCAGTCCACCCAACAGGCTATAAAGTGTCAAAGTTCGTCACAGTAGTCTTAAAACCAACAGACGACGGAAACGCCATGCCCGAGGCTTACATGGTCAGCGACCAGGCCCAAGCCCTTGAGCGAGACAGCCTCTTCGGCGAGTCTGAAAGTCGAAGACGATTAGTAAAGCGCCGTGCAAAGGACGGTGAACTTCTTCCTACAATCATGTGTGAGAATAAAGCCGCTGAAGAATTCCAACCCGAATGGTTCATCGTCAGTCTCGGCTGCGGAATGCCGAAGAAAAGTTTAACAATCTTAGAACACTCCGACTTTCCACCTTGGAACCGGCGTAATTCAAGTAGAAACGACGTGAAAACGACTTTAAACAAGCGAAAAAACGAGCCGAGTTTTAAAAGATTCAGTGATTTTCATTTACTAGTCGCAATCGCACATTTAGTAGACATCGACACAGCCTGTGCAATAGCAAAGTGCGTGACTGAGCAACGTGAAGTACCTCGAGAGATTTTAGAACTGCTGAATTGATAGCTAACTAGTTAGAGTATTGGGTACACCCCGTAAAGCTGTACTCCGCAAGTCCCTGCTCCTGGAGTGATTGATAAGCGGATGTAGCCGTCTTCGCCCCAGCCTGTTCCCCAGGAGTTCTTGATGGTGAAGAAGCCTTCGTTCATGTCGTAGCCGACTGCCAGGACGCCGTGGTTGAGATCTGTGCTGCACATGTCCTCAGGCCAAACTCCTGAACCGTAGAAGCTCCAGGTGGATGCGTCGACTGCCACTGAGACTGGCTGACTGTGAATCGCACTTGCCAAAGCATTGAAGTCGTTTTCTTGGACCACGCCGTAACCTTGAAGTTTGGTGACGGGTCCCCAGGTCTTCAACCAATGACATCTCTGGTCATGGGCTTTGTAGGGATATTGACTGCCTGATACTATTCCTTTCGCCATCACGTAATCGAATGCCAAGTGCATCAGTCCTCCGTCACATCCCATGTTTCCATAAGCTTTTGAACAGTCTACTAGTTGCTGCTCACTTAGAAGTACCGGCTTGTTGTACTTTATGTGATAAGCACTTTCAATCGCTCCTGTCGCTGAAAAAGCCCAGCAACTTCCACAGTATCCCTGGTCTTTCACACCTGTGACTTTTCCTTCATTTCGCCAGTCTTTTGTAGCTTCGAACATCTGGTGGACTTTTTGATTCGAGGCTAAAAGGTTGTCGTGAAGTTTGGCTCCGAGGTACTTGGCTTTGAACTCTTCACTGGAAAGATCTGCGAATTTATTGACGACTAAAGTGAAGCCTTTGTTAAGTGAGTTCATTTTCCTGATAAAAGCTGTGTTTTCTCGGAAGATCTTAAACCTTTCGGAGTATTCTTGGTCGGTGTAGTCTCTGTTGTGGGTGTTCATGAATGAGTGGAACTCTGCCTGTTCAAGTCGGTATAAGTCTATCAATGGAGACTCAGTAGACGAGAAGTTATAACCTGCGACTCCTAAGACTAAAACAGCGGCGACGATAACGACTAAAGCTTTCCCTGATTTCTGACGAGAGGGTTCGTTTGCAACAAGTCTTTCCATTTATTTCAACAGAATGGCCGAAAAGCTTTCTAAACTACTTAAAACATGCAAGACTCATAAGTAGGAATCATGTACTTGATGTTGATATAAGCGTCTTCCCCTCCATGCATTTCCATCATTTCTAAAGTTTGGTGAATAAGTTCACAGATATCAGTTCCTTTGTACTGTCCGTAGTCCATCTGATCCCCAATGTTTGACCTTTTGTTCTTAAACATGTTAAAAATCGGAAGAATCTGGCGATAATAAGGAACAAGAGCCTCACCAATAGACCCTCCACACTGAATCAATTTCTGAAGTTTTCTAATAGTGACAACAACTACCTCAGCAATCTTCGTGCTAAGTGCGAGCTTTATAGGAATTATCAGCTGTGGAAGAACAGGCAGTACTTTATGAGGACATTTTTCAAGTAAGTCATCAATCGACTTCTCAGCTAAAAACTTGTAAGGCTCCTTCACTTCTCTTAGCCCTTCAAAAAACATTGGAAGGTAATGATGCAAGTCTAGCATATCCGGGTCAACTTTCCAAACAATTCTTCGATTTGCTCCTGAGAAGTTCACTACAACTGGCAAGTCTCCTCTTTCGTAAAACTTTCGGAAGTTCGTTGCAGGAATGTCTGAAACTCTGACTTTTTGTTACTTTTGTGATTTAAAAACTCGTGAAGAAGGAGCCACTGAGAGCTTTTGAGAAGGCTTCGGAGCGATTGATGATGTTGAACCTCCCACGCCTTTCGCTATCAAGGGCATCGGCTTTGAACGGCCGACGACTGAGTTAGGACGAAGACCGGTGAACAAGTTTCGGCTCATTTATTATTATTTATCAGTTTTTTAGCATCGGAGGGCCTGATCTAGGTTTTCGCGACCCTCCACTCATTGACCCGTTTAACTCTTTCAACATCAAAAGGGGAGAACTGGCCTGTCCTAGTATTTTTTTTCCTTTTTCAACAAAAGCTTCCTCCTGCATTACTTTCCGGAAGACCAGGTCGCTTCGGATCGAAGCGACTTCTTCAAAAGAGTTTCCAACGAAGGACCTAATTTTTCTTTTACTTTTCAAGTAATCTGTTTTTTTCGTATGGACGAATTCAAGGTTCCCGAAACTTCGAAGTTTTGTCCGAATAAAGCCGTGTTGATGAAAGTACTTTTCTTTGCACATCTCATGACAGCTGAAGTTGTTAAGGTGCACAGGCTCCAGGGTGTTAGGTTGAGTCAGCTCTTGGTCAGTTTGACTGTTTTTATATATCAAAAAACTAAGAGTCTTTTCTATTACTGGGTCAAATTTCGATGCGTAGATGTCCCGACACAAGGCAAGGGCAGTTTTTTTCTGAGAGTTTAGGGTTTTTATTGACAGTCCCAGGGTGTCGACTAGAAACTTCAACACTGCCAGCTGCCCGTTAATTGACGCAATGTGAAGAACAGTGTTACCGGCGTAGTCCTGTCCTTTTGTAGAGACTTTGCAGGTAATCGTCAGAAACTCCACGATTTCTAAGTTGCCTGCTTCGCAGGCAACCATCAAGGGTGTTCTACGATAAGAGTCAAGGATTTCAATGTTACAGCCGAGACGGATTAACTCTTGCAAGACAGGTAAAAAGTTGTACTGACAGGACAAATGCACTGGATAAGTCCTTTCAATAAGACTTTCACCGTCGCGGATTACCAAAGGCGACTCTGGAGGAAACCCGAGGTTTAGCAAGTCGCGGATCTTGGATTCTTGAACAGTTTCAAAGGCAGAGACCATCTCTTGACTCCACTTTTTCATCGAATAATATTCGGTTATTTCTTAATTGATAATAACAGGATGGCTCTTCGCAAGCTCAAAACCAAAGCATTTCAACCTCTCACTGCAAAATCCGCTTCTGTCAGTCAAAAAACAAGTCCTAACCGTCCAAACTCGAGTTTTAACATTCAACAGTCTATTGAAAAACTGGAAAACCTCGACTTTTTGATGCAAAACAAACCAACGCAGAAGGTTTCGGTTTTAAAAGAACTTCAAATATTGGAAAGAAATTTAGACTGCTCTGAAATCAACTCAATTGGAGCAACTTTTTCTAGTCAGCAGATTTTTGGGGTTTATTTTTCTTTTTTGGAAAATCTTGTGAAAATTTTGCTTATTCGAGATACGAAACTTTCAAATCTGGTCAATCGAGGAGTGAAAGGATTGGAAAAAGCTTTTAAAAGAATTTTTTATGAATTTCAAGTACAGGTCAATGAAAAGGAATCTAGAGTCTTGGGACCATTAAAAAGGACTACTGCTGTTCAGACTGAGGTTTGGGAAATTCAGGAAGAAAGGAAATGTATGACTCCGGAATATGAAAATTTTAAAGAACTTCCGAAAGTTCTGGAAAAAATTGAACTTTCTAGAGTTAGTAGTCAACTTTCAGAGATTTATGAGGAACTTAAAATGCTTTTGACTGATATTCCGGATGAAACTTCGATTGTTGGAATTAAAGCTCCTCACTCGTATCGGCCGCTAAAGTCAGAAGAAGCCAAAAAGATAATCATAAATGAATTACAAGAAATTAAAGACAGCATCGAAATCTTCATAAAAAAGAAAAGACTCAAAGCGTTACAGCTCCACAAAGAAATCCAAACTGATAAAGAACCTAAAAACCCTACATGGCTCGCTTTAGAAGCTTTAAACGAAGAAAAGGAACTTGGGCTTCTAAGGTTAAGAGGAAAACTGGAAATCTTAGTATCAGAAAAGAAAAAACTCGAAGAAAGACTCATTCAAAGTAACAATCGTTGCTGTGATCTCGAAGATAAAGTTACTTTGTTGCAAAGAGACTGCATGGAACTTCGGCATTTAAATGAAGGATTTGTTTCAAAGGTTAAAACTTTAGAAAAAAGAATTTTGGAACTTGGAGCTATGCTCAAGAAATTAATTTCTTTCAGTGAATTTCAGAGGAACTTGAAAGAAAGTTTTAAAGGACTTGGAAATAATAACAAATTGGTTTTCGATAAAAATGAAACCTTTACCAGGGAGAAAAAGAATCGGAGACCTTCGGGATATCTTAGAGCTGCTGAGACTGGTCATGGAAATGAAAAAGGACAAAGGCTTTCTATTGGTGGCTTTGATGATGAAGATTCTTTGAAGAGTTTTCGTGAAAAGCTGGTCATTGAAATTGAAAAAATAGAAAACTCAGAAACAATCATAACTCAAGAAAAAAATGAGGCAGCCCCAGGGCGTATAAGCAAATTCCCTGAAATAAAATCAAATTTTGTAAAAAACAAGGAAGGAAAATACATAAAAGCTGAGATCGCCAACACAAACTCAATAGAAGTCAAAAGAAACAAAAAAACAACTCAAGAGTCGAGCACATCTTCAGACCCAATCCAATCATTCGACCCGGAAACGCTAAACAATCAACTCAAGCTTCTTCTCGAAGAAGGCAGTCCAGAAGTACTGCCAGACCTGAGCGACAAACAAATGAAAAACTTACTCGGCAATGACATCGTGCGACTACTGAAAAGCGACGGAAAAGAAAAAGCTTTACCAGAACAAGAAAACCCTTCCAACTCACTACAAACAACAGAAAATTCATTCAAACCTATCCTTCAAAATCCTCCAAACAACAAGTCCAGCTCGTCAGAAGACTCAAAAATCTCCTCAGATGAAAATGCCTCAGAAAGTGATTCAGAATCAAGTTCCTCTGAGGTTAAAGGTCAAAAAAATTCAACAAAAAATTTAGAAAATCCTAAAATCACCCCAAAAAAAAATCATTTAAAACCATCAAGTCCCTTTAGTATGAAAATTCCAGAGAAAAAATCCAGAAGATCAAAAATTCTCGAAAAAATCGAATCTTTTCGTCAACCTCCGAACATTTTGATAAATTCTCGCAGTCCAGTTGTTTCAATCCAAGGAAAAAAGCAACCAGTTCAAGAAAAAACCGAAAAAACTAAACCTCCTCACTTTTCTTACAACCCAAGCATGAGTTCCTCATTTTCAATAAACCCATCAGCAGAGGTAGGTTCAGACGAAGACTTTAACAACGAAGAAAGCGATTTTTCGCATTCCCAAGCAGGAGGTTCTTTAAACATTCCGAATATCAATTCAATCAGATCCTTTTCCCGCCCAGCCTCACGTTCCAGTAATTTTTCTCTTTCAAGAGTATCACTTGACATGAGCCTTTCTGCAGAAAACAAGGAATCCTTAGATGATCTCCAAAACCAAATGAAAGATCTCGAAAATCAGCTGAAGTCAAGTCTAGAAACCAACCAAGCAGGTCTTTTCCAAGCTTTACTAGAAAAACAAGAGGAAATAAAACATCTAAAGCTCTCATATCTCAGCAAGTCCTCTCAATGCGACTTGGCAGGCCTTACTCAAAACGACCTGCTGACTCATCTTCGATGTAAAGAAAAATACCAGCAACTCCTCAACAGTCTTTTCGAGAACCCATCAGACATCAACTCCCTTCCATCAAAAGCAAGAAGAGAACTGGCAGTATCAGTTAAAGGCCACGACCCGAAAAAATGTACAAAAATCTGTGATCACTTGAAACGTGCATTAAAAGTAGTTCAGCGCTTTCGAGGAAAGCTTTACCCTTTGAAATTAATAAAGTTGTAGCTATTCGCATGTGTTTAAATAATCCTTAAAAAACTTGTCATGAAGACTGTTTTCATACTCCAGCCAAGCCTTGTGTTGATTATAAACTCGAAAGTCGCTTGCGTTTCTTTCACAAGTTGTTTCATTCAGAGCCATGTACTGACTTTTGACGTCAGGTTCCCAGTAAGGCGGCATCGAGCACCCCATTCCCAAGTCCTCTTGACTGAAAGGGCTGAGGTTGAAGTTCCAAGACTGTATCCAGTTGACGATAGTTCCAAACCAACGATGAAGAAAAAAATATTTCCACTCGTAATTCACTTTCACGTTTGGGTTAATCCAGATGTTTTTTTTCCCTGCTTTCAGAAAGTCCAGGCAAAAGAGAAGACATTCTGACTGTACACATTCACAGGTTGAGTTATTGAAAACTCGCCCTCTGAATTGAATAGAACCACTTTTCAACGGCGAGGCGTCGAAGACTGAAATTCCGTTCCAACATGACCGCACCTTGAAAGGAAGACCTTTCGTCAAGTTCGCCTGGGACTCTGGGTGGCGGGTGTAAGGGTAGTACCCGGAAAACCAGAAACCTGTCAAATCGCGAGTGACTAAAACATCGTAAAATTGATAATAAAAATCTAAAGAACATGCCATGTCGTAGTCACCTTCATTTGTCGTTATCAGGTCTAAAAGTTGGTCATGGGTAAAAAAAACATCATTCAAAAATATCACTTTTATTTGATTTTCATTTGGAAATTTTAAAGTCTTCAGTGGTAATAATGCCAGATTTCGAAGTGCTGCCATTTTTTGGTATCGAACTCCAGGTCTTTCTTTGTAGAGCTTTTTTATGTAGTCTTCGCCAAGGATCTTTGAAAGGCGCCAGGAACTTGTTGAGGTCTGGTTGCAGAGAATGATTTTATTTGGAAATTTTAGAGAAAATTGGAAGTCTGATAAAATGTGCTTGGTTTGGTCGGTTGAACCGTTTTCGACTATGCTGATGAATAGGTTGTCGCCTTGGTTTAGAAGTTTTAAAGCTTTTTCTAGCTCTGGAAGGGAGTAAAGAAGGCTTTCTTCTGAGTTGTAGTAATTCGCAGCTATGAAGTAGTTGATGTTTTTTTGGGGTTTTTTTGGAGATGCTTGGGAGGAATAAAGGGAGAGAAGGTAGAGAGAGGTGAGGAGGAAACTTAAGATGATGATTTTTTTTTTCATTTTATTGGGAGGTATAATTGAGGGTGTCTTAGTATTTTGTGACGACAAGGCTGTTGATTGTTCAATTAACTAAATAATTTAGAAGTATAGGTTTGTAATTAATTTCAGAGGTTTAATAAAAAACAGGTTATTATAAAAGTTGATCTGAGTATTTTCATTATTTATTATAATATGATGAAATATAGGAAAAATAGCAGGACTATATAATATCATTTCAAATTATTTAAACTTCGATAAAAATCATTAGTTAAAATTATTTATCATATAAAAATCATACAACTTTGATTATACAATAAAAAAATTCACCATAGCGCAGCCTCTTCATCTAAGCATCAGTTGAATGATTCACTCTTGTCACAAATAAATCTGAATGAATTCCAAAATAAAAATTTCTTAAAACCGGTCAAAACATTCTAAATCTGACCTATAATCTAAACCCTATCAACCAACTCATGATGAATTTTCATCCATTAATAAATGCTAGGACGACTATTTTCTCGATTCGTTGGATCAATGTCCCATCGCACTAAAGTCGAATGCATATTCGAAGAAGAGACCTCGACTTGCACTTACCTTGTTTCTTGTCCCCAGACAGGTGGTGCCTGTGTAATTGATTCCGTTCTAGACTATGACTCAGTGAACCACAAGACTTCGACCCACCACCTAGAAAAGGTCATACACAAGATAAAATCAAGCCACCTGACCCTAACCCACATCCTCGAGACTCACGTTCACGCAGACCATTTATCCGGTGCCCAAGTGCTAAAGCAAGAATTTCCGCAGGCCAAGACAATGATCGGTTCTAATGTGACTACAGTTCAAAAGACCTTCTCCCAACTTCTAAACCTTTCTGACATTTCATTGACAGGTGGTGAGTTCGACGGTCTTTTACATCATAAAGACGTATTTCACGTGGGAAAACTCGAAGGTCTCGCAATTCATTCCCCAGGACACACTCCCGCTTGCATGGTTTACGTCATCGGCGACGCGGTTTTCACTGGAGACACAATTTTCATGCCTGACTTCGGAACTGCTCGATGCGACTTCCCCGGTGGTTGTGCTGAGCAGCTATATGAAAGTGTTCACAAGATTTTTGAGTTGCCAGACGACTACCGAGTCTTTGTAGGACATGACTACGGCACTGATAATCGAAAGCCTATTTGGGAAACTACTATTCATGCTCAAAAATTTCACAATAAACAACTCAATCTTAGAACTTCCAAAGATGAATTCGTGGCTTGGAGAAAAGCAAGGGACTCACAACTTTCACTTCCTAAACTTATCATGCAGAGTCTGCAGGTTAATCTTAGGAATGGTCGACTTCCAGAAGCGGAAAGTAATGGGCAGGTCTATTTCAAACTGCCTGTTAATTTGAAATAACTAGTTATTAATTCTCTTCGAACATATTCGCGATTTCTACCTGGGTCTTTCCTCTTGTTTCTTTCATGAAGAACCAGCAGTAGACTGTGCTAAGTGAACAAGAAACCCCGAAGCCAAGAAAAAGATACTCAATGCCAACAGCTTCAATTAAAACAGGGACAACCGCTCCAATAACAGCAGAAAAAAACCAATTAAAAGCGACGGCGATTCCAATTCCTCTATCAGTGAGAGTCTCTCCACAATAAATCCAAAGTACAGGTCCAGACGATGTTTCAAAAAAGACAATGTAAACAAAAACAAAGACGATAATAGCTTCATTTGACACGCTAAAAATACTAAAAATAAAAGCCAGAGCATGACAAACGGCCATTCCAATGCATCCTTGAATCATCATAAACTTCCTGCCCTTCTTCTCAACACACAAAAGACTCAGCATGGTGGAGGTCATATTAACGAAGTTAAGAGCAGCAGTGAAAAAGTTAGAAAAGTTCTTAGATCCGCTAATTCCACTGAAAATAACTCCAGAATAAAAGATAAACGCGTTGATACCCACCAGCTGCTGAATCGTCGCTAACATGCACCCGACAATTAAAGGATTCCTAAATCTCCTACTTGCAAAAATTTCTTTAAAACTAGGGTCAGCCTGTTTTTTTTCATTATTTTGCGCTTTTTGACTGAAGTCTTCCCAGGCCGTTCCATAAATGGCCTTCAAAGCTCTTTCATGTTCATTAGGACGTTGAGACCTTTGCAGCCATGCCGGAGTATCGAAGTCATAAACAAATGTTAAAATCACCAGTTTAATTGCAGCTGGAATGACAGGAAATCCATAAGCAAGCATCCAAAGCTGGTTATCAGGTGATTTGAAGTTATAAGTGGGCAGCGGCAGACAGACCAAGTTGCTTACAAAAATACCGAAAGTGACTTGGAATTGCACAAGACTTCCTAAAGTGCCTCTGACCTCTTCAGGCAAGATTTCATTGATGTAGGTCGGAGGAATGGACACTCCGATACCTGCAGTCATCCCTGCAATGAACCTTCCGATGAAAAAAGTGACTTCATTTGGGATGATAGACTATTTGACTCTTACCAGTCCGCAGGAGAAGAAAATCATTAAACATAAAATTCTCATCCCATTGCGTCTTCCATAAGAATTCGCAAGCTTGCCAGCGATCAATGAGCCGATAGTCCCACCTATCGGGAACAAGGCTCCATGAATCGCTGAAAAAGTCGTCTCGTCGAGGGTACTTGTATCGTAAGCGACATTCGCAAGTGAAAGGTTCGAAACACCGATGTTGTAACCTGTTACAAAACAACTCAGTGTTACGGTTGTTACTATTTTCACTAAAGTTGACATTGAGTACTTCGGCTTGATTAAAGTGCTGAACTCGGAACTTGACATGATTAATAATTTATTCTATGTGTTTAAGTCGAAGTGGACTGCGCGCTCTGATGAGTTGCTTTTAGGAGTGAACCATCTCCAGGTGTCGCCTATGTTTTTTCTTTTTAAGATACCGGCTTTGTTGGAATTTTCGTAGTTTTTTACTAGTTTTGCGATTTTTAACCTTTCGGTGATGTCGGAGCCGTTGTTTATTTTTATTATTTGAAGATCGCTTTCAATCAGCTTTAAGGGCTTGCCGATTGTTCCTGATTTTGACTTACAAATTGGCTGCTCTTTGAACCTGGCTGGGATTCCAGGTTGTCTTTGTTTGAGGGTTGGGAGACTGGGGGATTCTTTGGTTTTTGTGGAAGAATTTATTAGTGGGTCGAATTCGGGAAATTTGTTTTTAATAGAACTGACTTTTTCCCAAAACTTTGCCATCTTCTTGATAAATGGAGGCGTGCTAGTTTTGTTCTCTGAAGCAATCTCTAAACCAGGCAGGTTTTTTCCAGTTTTCTTAAAATTTCTCATATATTCCGGACTAGCATTCAATAATTTCCCTGATTTCACGGGTTGAGGACTACTAAAAAAGACTTTTTCTCTCATTTTAATCTTAATCAACTTCCTTTTCCTATAATCTTCAAGTAGTTTAATTCTCAAAACATTGATATTCATTTATAAATGTTTTGTTTTCGAGCAGTTTCTCAGGTACTAGTCCGTAACCTCGACAGCAGTTTAACGCGAGCACAAGTAATGTCATGTTTTTCACAAGTGGGTAAAATAAAAGACCTTCTATTAGAATACGACGAAGATACCTTAAGTAATTCAGGATTCGCTCTCCTTGAATACGAATTCACAGAATCAGGTCGCAAAGCTCGAGAGACTTTCACAGGACGAAGAATCGGAGACCAGTTCATAGAAGTCGAGATCTTAGAAGCTGATCCAGTCAATTCTCAGTTAGAATCTGTGAAATTTGAGAAGAGGGAAGAGTACAAAACAAGAGAAAAGGTGAATTTATTTCAAACTCAGATTTAGCTTATTTAACTAGAAGTTCTTTTAAGGCCTTTGGAAGACAAACACTTGGATTTTCAGGATTTGGTAGTGATGGAAGTAATTCTGAACTGGATAACAGGAAAAGTCGCTGGGTGGATCGTAGTTGAAGGAATCTTGATGATAAAATTGTTTGGATCTAATTGGAAAGTACTGGCTTTTTGCAGGAGACTAGATAAAAAGGAAGGGTTATTGATTGTCGAAGGTTTGGATAAGACTTGTTTCGCTTTAAAAGACTTGAAAGTTGTTCAAAGGTTTTCACCAGATTTTTCAGTCCTTTTCGCTTTTTTTCGACACGTTTTGATAGTTCTTGGCTCTCGTCTTTCAAAGTTATGACTTTTCCGTTTTTTTCGAATTGGTCTAAAGCTGTGAAAACGTTTATCACGTCGTAAACTCGTCTTCTGACATTTTTTTGATTTTGAACTGAAGAAGTTTGCAGGATCTGGTCTGCTACTTGTTGATATGTGCAAGTTTTAAGTGAAATCAGAACTTTTTTCACTTCCAGGCTCAAGTTTTTTAGAGTTTTCAAGTTGGGATCAGTTGTTTCTTTAAAAAAGCAAAATTCTTGAGGTTTTAAAGATTTTTTACTTGATTTGGTGAAAAAAGGTTGGGGTTGACTTGTTTGGGTCGGTTTTAACAGAAGTTCATTTAGAGAAAGCTTTGAAGTGATCGAATCTGAGATAATTGAAAGGGCTGTTGAGGATGTCAGCGATTTGTCCTCTAGTTGAGAGAAAATCAAGAAGAGATCTTGAAGAATCGGGTCGTTTTGAAGGGTTTCGTACTTTTTTAGCACTGAATGAACTGAAAAGGACGATTTTAGTTCTTGGATCAAGGAGGAGATTTCAAGTGGAAAGTCTATCATTGTCTTTATTCTAGGGAGGGTTAGGGGAAGAAAGAAGTTATTTAAGAAGGGTTAAGGGTAGAGAGAATGAATGTCTTTGGTTGGATCTAAATCTTAGGGGGGCTCTGAGAAATAATTAAAGGGCTCCTGCTGTTAAATATGCTGGAAATCTATTAAAAGTTTAAAATTTTCCTAATTAATCTAAACATTCAAAATCTACTCTTCATTTCTTACCTATCAACAATACATAAATCTCTAAAAAAACCTAAATATTTCAATCCTCTTATTCCTGAGAATCTTACCAAAATTCTATTCTTTAATCACTTACAATAACTCATCCTAACTATTAATCTAACTACTGATCCTTTTTAACTTTATTCTGCAGAACTCTCTTGGGTTTCACAGAAATAATGCAATACTTGACGAATAGTCCAAAAGCAGTGGCCAGTGTTCCAACCAAAGCCAAATTTTCAGTGTTCATGTCATTCAAGATCTGGTAACTATAGCTTCCGGTGGCTTTTTTACACATATACTGGACGAAGCAGTACCAACCAGCGAGATAAACATCAAAAATTATCAAAATCGTCCAACTGGGAGGGTCAAAATACTTCAAATTTCCTAGCTCGATTAAAGATATCACAAATAGTCCTCCTTTCAACATCGCATTCAAGAAGATTGTCTTCAAGTCTACTACGAACTCTTCGTATTCCTCTTGTTTCAAGTAACTTGTTAGGAGAGTCACCAAGAGTGAGGTCGCCAGGATTGAAACTGTCAGAAGGTAAAGGGAAACTTGGAGCTTTGGCTTTACTATTGAGGATTTAAAAGAACCGAGTAGAGCGAAGAAAAAATAGGTAAAGGAAATGTAAGCTGATACCCATTCAAGTGATGTCAGTTTCCAGAGAAGTTGTGACTTGCCCATTTCAGCAGTGGTACTAGAAGTGAGGTACCATATGAAATAAAAAAGTAAATGAAGCGATATATACCAGATCTTTCCCATTTATAAAACCCTAAAGATTCACTAAACCCAAGTGAAAACCATCTAAAAAATCCTCAATAATGACAAAGATCTCAGGTGCAGACGAAATGATCAAAGTATACTGCCGAGTAACAACCCTTGAGCCAACAGCGCAATACTCAGAATGTTTAAAAATCCATTCAAAGACCACCCTAGAGCTGATAACTCAACAAGATTCACGAGCAGAAGAAATCTTCGGCAAGCGAGACAAGCTTCTAAACAGTCCAAACATCTCAAAAGACTTTTTCTCTAAAAAGCCTGAAATAGTGAAAACATCAGAAAAGTTCATATTTGACCAGATCTTCAAAGAAAGCATGTCGTTCGAGGAAGTCTGGAACCACCTAAGCCTAAACCCAGAAAATCATCATTGTCTTGTCAGCTTACGTCCTTCAGACCTTTTCTCCTCTAAAAACGGTTTAATTTTCCTTGCTATTCGCTGGGGGCTCGACCGAGGATATTCCTTGAAGGTCGCCATGGCGAAGGTCAACCTGCAGGGAATCTCAACAAGTCTCTTTAAAGGTTACCGAATCCTTGAAAGTTGCATTGACGGATTTCGATTTCTCATGCAAATCGAGTACTTCACTGAACAAAGGACTAAAGACGACTCCTACGTGACAACTTTAGTCTTTATGAAAAATTCTCGTCATAGTAAAATACAATTCGCTGATATTCCTCAGCTTTCAAAGAATACTGATATGCTTGCTAAGATTTTAACTGACTCTGAGTACAGCAAAAATGCGAGTAACCCGCAGGCTGGCAATCAATTGATACAGATTTTGTGTAAATCGATTTGCTTTGGTGGAAATGTTTATGTTTTTGGACATATTCAAGGAATTTCTCCTTATCTTGCTTTGAATCGCCAGATACTTTACTATATTGACCACTTGTATAAAAATAGGGGAAAACCTAGAAATGCTTATTCGGAATTGCTTATTGGGGAAATTATTAAATTGCAGAAAAGTAACTCGAGACTTAGGGAAAAAGTTCAAAGTTCTACACAAGTTCTTCTCACTCAGGAAGAGGTTAAGGATCAAAAGAAATTTATGAATAGACCTTTGGAGATTATTGAAGAAAAAGAAGAAGGATTTGAACATCAGGAGGACCACCTTGGAAGGACTAAGTGTACCAAAGAATGTAATGAAATGTTTGAAAAGATTCAGGAACAGAATAAAGAACTTGAAAGTCAACTTAAGGAATTGAAAAATGAAATTTCTGCATTGAAAAATATGGAAAAAAATCAGTATAGTGAACTGAATAATTTTAAGATGAAAAATAAAGAACTTAATGATGAACTACTCATTTTAAAAGGTTGCAACCCTGAAAGTACCGTGAAAATCGCAGAGGAAAACTCAAAAATCCATGAAAAACTGTCAAAAATCACTGAAGAAAACCTGAAACTCACTGAAAAATTCTCGAAAACCACGAAAGAAAACTCAGAACTCAAAGAAGCACTAGTAAAAATATCAGGAGATCTAAAAAACAATGAAGAGTGTCTGAAAAGCCTTGAAAAACAATCAAAAAGAGATGAAGAAACCTTATTATCACATAAAAAAACATTAAGTGGTGAAAATTCCATATCAAAATCAGGATTTGAACAAGAAAACCCCGACATAAACGCGATCCACAAACATTACTACGAATTAATCACTGCCGAAGCCCACGCGATCAAGTCTTATGAAGACCTGATGAATTTCAGACTAGAAGAACTGCATGACCTGTACTCATCAACAGTTGACAAATACAATCAAGACATTCACCAGAAAATTCATTTAAAAATCGAAACTCTTCAAAACGAAATCAAAACTTTAAAAGGCAAACTCATGGAAACCAGTCACGAAATTCAAGAAAAAAATAAAGACCTAGAATTAAAAAAATCCGAAATTCAAGCTAAAAACAATGAACTATTCGCAAAAAATCAAGAAATTAACGGAAAAACTCAAGAACTCGACAATTTAAATCTAAAAATGAACGAAGCACAAAAGCATTTCGAATTCGAAAAAAGTCACGAGTTAAAAAGGCGATTCACAAAAGCCCTTGAAAAAGAAAAAAGCATCTTCAAAAGTGAACTTGACGAAAAATCTTCAATAATCAAGCAACTCGAGCAGAAAGTCTTTTACTTAAATTCTCAAATCACAGAACTAAAGGAAAAAATAAATAAAACCGAAGACGAACTGGCGAAAGTACAGGTAAACTTCACAGAACTCAAAGGAAAGTACGCAATGCTCAAGAAGATGGCAACAAGTCACTAAAAAAATTAACTAGTAATAAATGGCAGAAGAAAATGACGTGATCAACTCCTTACTCGTCTCTTTACTGCAAAAAGACAAAAAAAGCCCAAAAAAACCTGACTGGAAACAAAGATTAATCCTTTCTCCACTTCAAGCTGGTTTCGGAGTCGGTCTTTCTTCAGTCTTAGAAGCGGTGACCAGCGCAAAGCTGGACCTTCCAGAAAGAATTTTTTACCAAGCTTTAAACATCGTGACTTATTTTCTTTAATCGGTTAAAGTATGCTCCAGCTTATTAATTAATGAGCCAAGTACTTGTTGCGATTGCTTTTCGCTGCTGTTTTAGGCAAGTTAAGACTTGTGCTGGCGCAAGGCGATGGTGAACGAGACGGGTTCCTTGAACCGATACGCTTGTGACGCACACTTGTCGGGCTGCTTCCGACGGTGAAGCCGTTCCCCGGGACTGCGAGTTGGTTCCCGTAGCTTCCTTTTTTCTTGATGTGGCCGAGATTCTCCGCTTTCAGGTCAATGCTACTCATCGAGTTCATTTTTTTCGGAAACACTTCAGGTTTGACTTCTTTTTTTTTCCAATTAGGGTCACTAAGGCGTTTTAAGTACTCACTACCAAGTCCAAACTTGGGTATAAATCCCAGCATCTGGACACATGCCATGACCATCTTCTTAACCTTCAGCTTATCATGGTAAATCCGATACTCTTCCATATGCGTCATCGGTATTTTCCCCTTCTTCCTAGTGACCCAAGGATGATGCAAAGCAAGGCTAGCAGTATACCTTTCAAGAGGGTTCTTCATCGTACACCTTAAAAACAAATCCTTTGCCAAAGAAGGAAAGTTATCCGGAAAACTCCATGAGACATTCTGAAGAATTTCTGAGTAATCCAGTCCTTCATGGAGTTGTTTAGAGAAAGGATGAACAGAAGTAATTACCTGATACAAAATGATTCCACAGCTCCAGATATCTATCGGGTCGTTGTACTGTTTCAATAAAAACTGCTCCGGCGCCATATAAGCCCGAGTGCCCGACCTCTGGTCTAAGGTCTCTTCCAGGCTGTACTTCGTGGACAGGCCAAAGTCAGTAATCTTCAACTGGGTATGCGACTCGTCGCAAAACATGATGTTTTCAGGCTTCAGGTCACGGTGCAACACCTGCACTTTGTGTAAATAGTTAACACCCTCAAAGATCTGACGCATTATCGATGATGCATCTTCATCTGACAGTGATGGGCGAGTACTGATCAACTCTCCTAAAGTCTTTCCTGTCAATAGTTCCATCTCTAGAATCAAGAAAGAGTCAGTATGATGAAGCGCGATGAACTTCACGATGTTTGGATGGTCTAAACGACTTAAAAGTTCAGATTCTTGGATTGATGAAAAAAGCTGCTTTTCGTTTAGTTTGTATTTTTTGATTATTTTCAATGCCACGTCGTGGTGGTTTGAAAGGTTTTTGCATTGAAGAACGGTCCCGAATGCCCCTTTGCCGAGAGTGCTGATTATGAAGAAGTCATGACTGATTTCTTTTTTTAGACGGTCTTTCATGGAGTTTATAAAATGAACAATGGCGAAAACTACCGCATTGAACCTGACTCTTTCCCATCCTTTTTAATCAAAAGCAAAAAAGAACTCAATGACTGCCCTGAAGGTGACTTGAAGGCTAAAGATACTTTGAAAGTCCTGGAAAGTCAGAAACAACGACTGGAAATCGACTTAGAGGCTTGTAATCATCGCTTTTTAAAGGAAAAATCGCAACTTGAATCAAAAATCGCGGCTTTTGAAGCAAATGAAGGAAAACTTAAAGAAGAGCTGATGTTTGTCAAGAATGAATTTTCAAGGTTTAAAGACCGCTCAGTTGAAAGCAATGAAAAGTTTTTATTCCTGGAAAGCCAAGTCGATTTTCTTAATAAGGAAAACAAAAGACTGGCAGAGCAACATAAAATTGATAAAGAAAACTGGGAACTTAAACTGGAGAACTTGAAAAAGAATGTAAAGGGCGACAGCTCTGAGAGTGTCAAGCTCAGTCTCGCGCTAAGTAAAGCTGAGGCTAGAATCGCGAGTTTGACTGGGGAAGTTGAGGAACTGAGAAGTAAAAACGAGTTTCAGAAAACAAGTTATCAGCAAAAACTTGACTATGTCCAAGGCGAAGTCGCAAAACTTAAGCAAGAAGAAGAAAAGTACATCAAGGAACTTGAAGCGAAAAATAAGGACAATGAAGAAATCATTCGACAGCTGAATAAAAAAATTCAAGAAATCGAAAAAATGATGGAAAAACAGAAAAAAATTGGATTTTCAAAGAAAAATGAGGTGAAAACCTTTGAAAAATCTTTAAGTGTCTCAGAAAAACTGTCGAAATCTTATAAATCTCCTTTGGTATCGTCACCTGCGACTAAGGCCAAACCTCAGCAGTCAACTCGCAGGTCTTCTTCAACAGTAAAAGAGTCTGACTCAGCGAAAAGCATCAGAAAAAAACCTCCTTCTAGAGACTCCAGTGCAGAAAAAACGATGCCGACTCGTGTTCATAATAAAGCGCCTTCGTATTTGAGAAAGGAAAACCAAAGCAACAATATTGAACTCATTGAAAAAGAAATTGCGGTACTTACTGGAAGGTATAAATATTTACTTCAGATGTCTCAGGAAGCTTCTGAATTGCAGAGCTTGAGGACTGAAATTCATAAAGTCGCTAATGAGATTGAAGAGAAAAGTAACATGTTGTTTGCATTGAAGAAGAAACAGAAAGAGTTTTTGATGCAGCAGGTTAATTATTGATTTTATAGTAAGTTTAGAATAAGGGTTGATTTTAAGTGATAGAAAGAGTGAGAACCTTTGATGAGGTTTATGTAAAAATTGGAAATTTCGTTTATTTTATAATAAGTTTTAAATAAAGGTTAATTAATAGATAGAAGGATTGAGAACTTTTCTTAGAATTATATTAAAACTAGAAATTTCACGTTAAATGTAATTAATAACCTCTTCTTCATATTCAATTAATCAGTACTTTATTCTAACTTTCAACTTATTAACTAAGAATACATCTAATGATACAGCCCTTTCAAAGTTGGTCTATACAAAAAGTTTGCATCATTGAAATTATGTTCATCATCAGCCATACTTTTATCAATAGTCATCTGAAGTAGTCTCTCCTGTTGATTCGTTTTAAGTATTTTCATTTG
Source organism: Stentor roeselii (assembly GCA_006503475.1). NCBI lineage: Eukaryota > Ciliophora > Heterotrichea > Heterotrichida > Stentoridae > Stentor > Stentor roeselii. The sequence continues at coordinate 35,710 of RSEH01000255.1, forward strand.
AAGACAAACTTTATCAGCTGCAAGTTTTTCAGCAGTATTTTCCAGTTCTTTAAGCATTTGTTTATACTTCAAATCATTCGATTTCAGAGAACTTTTCAAATTTTTTTCTATTTTCCACAGTTTTTCCAGTTCTTTATCTCCAACTTCTTCCTCTTCCCTGTTTCCACCCTCAAAATTCCCTAAATTTTTCTTATTTTCTTTAAGATTTCTGATGATTTGCATGTTTTTTTCATGCTGAATTTCGAGATTCTCGATTTTTTTCTTATAATTCTCGATTTCAGCGAGTAAGTCTTTTTCAATGCTGGAATTTTCAGAACTTTTCAGGTTTTTCTTAGCTTTTAATGAATCGTTTTCAGCCTTGAGCTGTTTGAGTCTTCCTTCTAAGAAAATTTTGTGTTCTTCTAGCTCTAGAGGATTTTTTACTTTTTGTATCAAGAAGGACTCTTTTTCTTTTTTGAGGACTTCTAGTTTTTGAACTGCTGAACTTAGAGCTTCTTTTAGGATGTTGGATTTTTTGGGGTATGAGTAGGGAACTGGAGATGACTTTTTTGATAAATCGTTGAATCTGGACTTGTAGAAATCGAATCTTTCTTTCAGTTTTGAGTTTTCCTCGGTTAGATGGTCGATTTCGCTACTTTTTTAGTACCTTGAGTAGGGCTGCGTAGTACTCATATTTATAATAAAAACCCAAATTATCCTAACTTAACTCCTTCTAAAAATAAGCATTTTCCAAGTTCAAAAAAATCGGCAAGATCTGCAAATAAAGTGTGAAATTCAAGCTAGAATTCTTAATAAACCCAACAAAGCTCCTACGATCCTTATGTCCCATCCAAGTATTAACAATTCCCAGCAAGAAATCAACTTTATTCCCATTCTCCGGGTTATACGCCTGATAATTAACTTTAAGTTCATCAACTTTTTCTTTCAACTTACAAAGCATGGAAGAATTCAACAATGAAAAAACCGAATCATTAAAAAAAATTTCATGAACACTACAAACAGCAAGAAACTCGTCAATTCCAAATGCGAGTTTCGAGTTAATATCAAAAGTTTTCATAATACTTCGAGCAAGGTTGTTAATGATGTTGTTTATCGTGCTTTCACTTTGGCCCAGGGCGGATTTGATTTCTTTGTTGAATTGTTTCATTCTTAAGTAGTTCAGAATGTTTTCATATTCGACTTGATTCTCTTCTGCTTGACTGAGACTCATGAAGTATTTTGAGTATTTTATTGAAACTTTTGATTTGTAGTCAAGAATTGTTTGAATTATTGAAGGCTTGTTTGACGCTTTGTTCATTGATAAACTGAACTTTGGCATTGGAAATGAACTGTTTGTGCGCTTTTGCATTGTTTTCTTTATTGGCTTCAGCGATGATAGGTTTGGACGTGTTTGGATTCTTGAGAGTTTTTGTTTTGGTGATAGGGAAAGGATGCTGATGTTCATTGGAGAGTAAGATTTTAAAAAGGGCTGGGGTTTTTTAAGGGTTGAGAAACTGTTGCTTGTTAAGGACTGGTTCAGGACTTCTTTTTTAGAGATAAACATTATGAATATTTTTGTTCTTAGTTTAAGTGTTATTGAATGTGCACTTTTTCACTGTGATCAGCATGTAATCAAGATGATTTTAGAATCAGCTCAGCTCCTATGCTCAGTCGTGTTAATGTCAGGTGGAAAAGCCGGGTACCGTATCGTTCTACCCAAACACAAATGCACTTTATGGGCATTATCAAGTTTATCCAACTGGAGATGGCTTCGCGACTTAGCCTACGCTTTGAACGACGAGTTTAAATACAGATACAACCGATTAGAAGACCATCAAAGCATAGAAATAATAAAAGAACTCGAAGAGCCAAATATTCCAGATCTAGGAATGACTGACTTTCACCTCGCAATGCCTGAACAGTTCAAAGACCCTGACCCTGTAATTGCCTATCGAAACTACTACGCTGGCGCTAAGTTCGAATTCGCTACTTGGAAAAAAAGAGAAATTCCCCAGTGGTATGTTTCTTTGAGAACTCTTCTTGGAGGAGATGCAATCAATGAAGCTCGCATGTTAAATGACCCTCAGTTCTTGAAGGAAAAAAGAAGGAAAGCAAAACAAGAAAAAATCAGGAAAAATGAAAGGAAAGAACAGGCTCAAAAGAAAAAAATAGAAAAAATTGAAAGTCTTAAAAAGAAATTTAAAAAAAATGAGGAAACTTTAGGAAATGAGGAAAAAGATTTTAAAGAGATTTTGGTTGATAGTGGATTGAAGAATTGTGAAAGGAAGAATGAAGAGTTTAATTTTTTTCAGGAGGAGGTAGGAGTGAAAACTAGAAGAATGATAAGGGAATCATTAAGTAAGTGAGTTAACTACTAATAAAAACTTTCAAAAATTTCCTCCTCATCTTCAACCTTTTTTAAAAATAACTCTGGGTCATCTTTCAGATCCAAGTACTTCAAAAACTGTTCCACTCCAAAGTCCTTCACTTTCGTGCTGATAACTTCTTCAGTGTCCTCCACCTCAAACTCATAAAACTCTCTAACATCTTCAATCTTGGTATAAGTCTTAAAAAGTTCAATATCTTCAGCAGCAACAATAAAATTCTCATTTTCCTGCTGATCTTTAATTTGATTTTCACTATTCTCCTCAAAAATCTTCTCATTTTCTGCAAAATCTTCCTGAAAATTTGCTTCAATAAGTTCAAAAAAGCAGTTTTTTTTTTCAAAAATCGAAAAATTTTTAGTATTTTGAGTCATGAGGATTTTTTTATCAAGTTTTAGAAATTTTTTCCTCCAGTCTTCGTTTTTATTATTTTTTGGATTTGGGGTAGTCGGACTTTGACTAATTTTTAAACCAATTCTGTGTAAATATTTTTTCACTTCATATTTCCACCATTTTCCTCTGTTTCGATTGTAAACAATTTGGCGATTGTGAAGTCGAAAATCATCTGGAATGTCCCATAAAGGTATCGGGTAAAGGTCTGCTTTATAAATGCCTAAAAACAAATTAATAGCCTGTTGTTTTTTTGAATCTTTAATCAAATTAGCAAGATGTCTTTTAGTCGCTACAATCAACTTAGACTGTTTCGATTTTTCCTTACTATTAGTAGCCTTATGAGCAATAGACCCAGAGTACTGCAAAGCAATAGCATCTCCCATTTCTTCAAACAATTTCGTTAAAATCTGCACAATTTCACATTTTTTCGACAAACTCTGACAAATTCCAAGTTCAGCCATTTGCATCTCAAGAGCCAAATGTGATATAAGCAGTTGTCCTTCATTCGTACGATCAATACAGTCCACACAGTTAGTCCTAACAACTCCGACCTGAAACTTCATCATAAAAAAAGCAGGATTAACAGAAGCTACAAAAACTCCAATTTTCGGTAGCACGTCTTTAAAACAACAATAAAATTTTTCCTCATAATTTTTCTTACTTTTCTTGATTTCATTTTTTATATCAAAAGAATGATAAAGAATTTGAAAGTCTTTCGGAAGTTGTGAATTGAGTTGATTGACAGTATTTAAGTACTCTTCAGCCAGGCTGTTTTCCTTGTTCTTCATATTGACCCTAAGAAGGTTGATGATAACAATTGGAGCTCCATATCTACTGAACATATCCGAGAAGTGTAAAATAGTAGCATCATGCATGAAATCATTTTGATTTAAAATAATCGGCGGGGAAGGTAACATTGAATTATGGTCCTGGCACCAGAAGAGCGGGACTGAGCCTCGATGTTGAACGAAAGAAGTCATTTTTCCGAAAGGTAACTTATCGATAAGTATCTGTTCAGTTTCAACGTCATTTGCGACCTGGCCTTCTTCATTGAGTCCTCTTTTCAAGTACCTTGTTCCAGCGAAGAAGCGAGACCTTCGAGAAACGACGACTAAATCGTATTTCCGCGCAAGAATCGAAATATAACGATACCCGACAAAGCCGTGGACAAGGCCGACGAGCCAGTTCTTGTCGATGAGCTTCGAGTAAAGACTCACTACCAGGTCATGGTTCCAAACGAATTGAGTCTTCCAAGGATACACTTCTTTCACTAAGAACTTCGAAGACTCCTCAGCGCTTTCAAAGGCGTGAAAAGTTTTATGTCGCTTTTCTTTGAAGGACTCTACCTTCGGCGTTGAAAGACTTACAATGTTTTCTTGAAGAGTTGATGTCAGGTCGTAATGATAACTGAAGTAAAAACCGAGTTCTATGTCAAGGGAGTTGAAAATGTCTAAATATTTCTTCTCGTCTTTTGATTTTTTTTCAGGAAATAACTTGAATAGCTTTGTTGATTGAACTTTGTAAATACTCTGTCCTCGAATTTTTGCTACTTTTTGACGTTTCGTGCAGAGGTAGAGGTAGTAACCTTGGGTGAACTTTGTCACTCCTAGAAGAGCTTCTGATTTTAAAACTAATGAAGGAGGACCTGACTTGCTGCATTGTTTCAGGTAGGACTCGAGGTCTGAACTGCCGAAGGTTTGTTTGACTTCTTGAAGTTCTAACGAAAAACTTAACTTTTTTATCTTTAAAAGTTTGAAAACTTGACTGTGTTTAGTCCGACCAGTGATCAAGAAGTAGCTGATAAGGTCGTAGATTTCAATATCTCGATAAAGTTCCATATTATTTTTTCCATGAAAACTTTTAACTTTAGGTGTTAAATGAAGGTTAGAAGGAATGTTGAAATTTAATGAAAAACTTGTTTGATAAGAAAAACTCTTGATTTTCCTAAAGAAAAAACTAATGAATAATGAAAATCCTTTTCTATGACATTTTTCTTGGACCATATAATGTCCTACTACAACTATTTAAAGCAGTACAGTGGAGGGTTCCTTCGCAAGTACCAAACAGGTTCATACGGTCAACTAGCGCGGTCTTCAAGATACGCAGACATCGTTCACATGAACGCGACGTCAACTCTTTCAATAGACGAGGACTTGTCATTGAACCTGTCAGTTCCTCTGAACCTTTCAAACTTTTTAGCCTTTGCGGCGTTGATCTACTGGTACTTCTATCATATCGACATGTACCAAGCGAACTCTTTGAAGAACCGTCTCAGGTCCTACCACAATTACAAGATGTGGAGTCGTCTGGAGATCTCTGTCTATAAAAACAATATCCAAGCCTGTGAAATTTATCGACAGCTGCTCTGTGATGAATGGATGAAGAAAAAAGGACTCACTTATGAACAACTTGATGAACTGAGAAGAAGAACTGAAGACGGTGAAACTGCTTCAGACATCATCGCTTCTTGGGGCATGAAAATCGACAGATATTATGACAGACTTGTCAAGATTTAGATAGTTAATAGATAGAAGAAAGTCATCACTGAAAAAAACTCAGGACTTAAATATCAATAATCATTTAAACAGCTAAATTTAACCAGCTCCATATAAATTCCAAGGCATGAACAATAAACACACAAAAGTATGGGACTTATCATTCAAATCTTTATCAGCTAAAGAAATACCTTCCTTGAAACCTTCTCAACTTTTACTACAAGTCGAAAAGATTCACCTTGATCGAGACTTTCAAGTCATTGAAGGCATCGGCAGGGTCAAGTCATCTGGTTCACAGTTTAAAAACTTGCAGGATAAGCGAGTCGCTTTCATTCAAAAAGAACGGAAGGACCTGATCCAGGAACTTGAAATAGTTGAAGGTGAACTAGTTGAGAAGTCTTTAGAAACTGCTCTGTTGCATCCAGCACTGACTGTTTTAATGATGCAGGAGTTCATAATGTCCACAAGACCCAAGAACATCTTGCATGTGACGGATAATAAAACCATTGCTGGGTACTTGAAAAAAGTAGTGAAAGGTAATCTGGTGACTGTGATTGATAAGAGTTCTTTAGGACTTATTCATGTTTTTGACTTTGACTTGATTTTCATTGGAAAAGTCCCTGGGTCTGTTTGTTTTGACTTGGAACTAAAGGCGGCACAGACTGCCTTTTGCTATGAAAACGTCAGAGTTAACCTTCGTAAAGGCCAGGTCATCAAAAAAACAGTCAACAAGTGGCTGGGTGGTTTGACTCAGCTTAGAAAAAAACAGTTCTTTAATTATATCAAAAATAACCCTGACCTCTTTTCAGCCCGTGCAAAAAATCTGAATTTTACAAGAAATATTGAAACTAGTCTTCAAGAAGATTACTTTGAAGTCCTTATCGAAAATCTTCATTCTTTAGCAGTTTCTGAAGGCACCTTCTGTTATAGTTTAAAGCCACAAGAAGACCTCAGCTCTGGTAACAGTTCTTTTAATGAAGGAAGCTTAGAGAGACAAAGCCCTGAAACAGACAAGGCCTGTACTGTGGAAGAAGTAATCTACGAAAACGATGAAATCATCAGCTTTGAATGTCTTCGATCTCCTAAAAACTCACTCGGCTCTTTAGAAGACCAGTTCCAGATGAAGACTCTTGAAAACTCTTTAAATCGCTTTGAACCTACTTTCTCAGAATCAACAGATTTTTCTATGAGTCCTGAAAATTCCTATGATTTTATTAATCAACTCATTTTAAAATACAAAAATTCAGTTGTTGATCGAATTGTGTCACAGTTTGAATCAGTTTTTGAGAAAGATATCAGGGAAGCTTGCAAGTATTTAAGGATTTTACCGGATTTCAGCATTTATGAAGGGGAACTTAGTGATACTGACTTGGCTCATGGCTTTGGAAGCAGGTATTTCACTGATGGGACTGTTTTTAGAGGGTTTTGGTACCTCGGTAAAGCTAATGGAAAGGGAATTATGGCTAATGCTGATGGGTCTTTTTATTTTGGAGAATGGAAAAATGGGAATTATCATGGGTATGGCTCTCTGGTTAATGAACAGGGCGATGTTCATGAAGGGTTCTTTAAGAGGGGAAAGTTTCATGGAGTTGGACTTGAAAAAATGGTGAATGGACAGAATTTTCAAGGATACTTTTGTGATGGGCAGAGACTTCAGAGAATGGATTAATACACAAGAATTATTTAATTTGGTTTATTCTGAATGGCTTGATTTTTTTATTGGTTGGATTTTATGGGTTTAGAGATGATTATTCACAATGCAATTCTAAATTTATCCTAATTTTATCACACTCCTCTACTTAATTTAAGACTTTGAATAATCTTAATCATAAAAAACTATCTAGTTACCAAATAAAATATAATAAGAAAAGGAATCAAATCATTTTTCCAGCTAGTCTCATACTTCATCCTAAACTCCTCCTTCATCCTTTTAACAAATTTATCAACTTCCCCAGGTTCTTGCGTGAGATCCCTTTGCATCAAAGCAGAAATAAATTCTTTCCCAGTCTCATTAACAATTTGATTATACGATTTTTCCCTACATTCCTCAAGATGTTGTATCCTTAAATGTTCCAAACAATTCATCATAAAACAAACCGCAGGAGCCAAAGCCTTCAAAATCTGTGAAACTTCAAAAACCGTGAAACTAACAAAATAAATTTCATAGTCCAAAATCAAAGGAAAAATCAAAGCATCTAAAATTCCAATGATTGAAACAAGACACAACAAATTTCTTCCAGAATTCGAAATCTTACTAAAATAAATTCCATTAGCAACAAAAATCCAGCTGATATAAAACCCTGCTGCATGAAGAATAACTTCTGATTTTGGTTTAGTTCCAAATCTTTCATAGTTTTTCCTGTTTTCGCTGTTTTTTATATGATCATAAAGTTCTTTCATTTCTCGAAATTCTTTTTCAGCGTTTGGACTTTTTGACTTATCCGGGTGTTTGTGAATAAGTTCTCGTTTGTAGCTTTGGTTTATTTCTTTTGTGGTCAAAGATCTAGAAATTTGGAGTTGTTGATAAACATTAAGTCCCTGATGAGCGACTTGAGAACTGACAAGATAATAAGAATAAATTAAAAAGACGACGAGAGCCCCTTGAAACTTCGCCTTGGGGAGTAAGAACTTTTTACAAGCCATGTAAAGTAAAGAAGTGACCATCACATGCTCGATGCCCATTATTTATTAAGAATTTTCTTCAATACAACAGATTCTGCAACATAAGACCAGTGTAGCCAAACAAAAAACAAGTAGCAAGACATGAACGAAAAGCATTCTCTGGTCATTTTCGAAGTGTTTTTCAAATGTTTTAAAGTTACTTTCAGCTGTTTTTAGCTCTTTTTTCAGTAAACTTCCATGAGAAGTCACTTTTGAGTATCGAGTCTCTATCGCCTCTTCAGCAGCTGAAAGGATTTCTTTGCTATCGACGTAGTTGTAAAGTTTCTGGAAGTGGTCATGGATTGATTTGAGTTGTTGGGAAATTCTAAGGATTTCACTGTTGGCGTATTTTGTGAACTGGTCTTCTAAATGCATCTCGTCAAGAGTTTTATGCATTTTTGGACTTTGCTTTAAAAGAGTTTCCAGTCTTGATGCAAGGTCGTGAATTTTCTTTTCTACTTGTTGAAAGTCTTGACTTGCTAAAGACCTGCTTTGAAGTTACTTTAAATGACTTTCTAATGAAATTAACTTTGCCTCAGCTACTAGAAGTTTTTGTGACACAAGATGGGAAATTTGAGAGTCATTCCAAGATTTAAGAGCCTCTTCTTCGTTGGGAAGAAGAGAAATTTGACTTACTTTAAGTGATCCAGAAGAGCTGAAACTGTAAATTCCGAAGTAAGTTTCGTTGAAAGGAGTGATTTTCACCTGTTTTTCTCTTACCTCTGCACATCTGAATAGTTTAGACTGTTCAACCCACACTTCAAATGACTGGCTTTGGACATGTAAATGAAGAGACTTGACTTCTGAGAAGTCCACATGACAAGTCTCAATTTTTGAACTAGTGAAAATTTTCAGGTCATTTTTCGACTCATGTACGAAACATGCACTTTCCTTCACATCACAAAATAAACCGAACCCTTCAAAAGCAGAAGAAAGTCCATAAAAATGCCCTAAGTCCTGACTACTTCGGGAAAACCAAAATGAACTTGAACTATTTTCATCGAAATTTAAATCAACCTTCACTTCAAAAGTCTTCATCTTTATCAAGTCTTTCGTGATCATCCCTCCAGATCGACTTACTTTTGTTTTTCCAGGCAAAATAAAAAAATTTCCTTCTTGAACCTGAGAGTCTCCAGTTGTTTTAAACAAAAGACTCGAAAAAGTCTCTTCTCCTAAAATTGTTTGAAAAAGACAGAGAAAAATAAACATTTTATTAAACCTTTCGATTTTGAATTAAGTTGAAAATTTCATGGTTTCTTATGTAAAGCCGAGTTAATTTCTTGAAACTTTTACTGGGAACTGCCAAATGAGACTTATTCGACCTAAAAGTCGTTTGGACTTTCGCTCTATGAGTCAAGGAGCATGTTATTCTCCCTGAAGGACTCGAGTCCCTCGATGTCTTCTCCTGAAAGTTCACCTGTGCGACCTTCATTTTAGACTCCTGTCGTAAAGGCGACTTATAAGTAAAAATTCGAGTTTTCTGACGAATTGGGTGTTGTTTTTGCGTCAGACTTCGTTCAGAGCTTTTTGATTTGATGTAAACTTTGATGACTGGGCTGAGGTCGTTTTTGTTTTCATGGAAAAGGAAGTCGTCAGTGTTCTGACCTCTTGAGACTCTGGCCAAACTCTCCATCTATTAGATTATTCAGAATCTAAGAATAAACTTTTAGTTAAACCCAGCTTTTATCATCTCTTCTAGTTGGTTCTGGTTGTAAATCAGGTCTGCTAAAGATCTTCCGAACTTCATTAGAACTATTGTGGAAACTGTGAATAAAGTGATTGTCTTGTAGTTCTTCTTCATTTGAGCCTTTTTTTGAGCCTCTCGTGGCCAGAAAAACTGCCTGATTGAGTCGAAGGTAGCTTTAAAAGTAGCCATTGGAGTTATTATAAGGAATTGTTTTTTTGAGGATTTTGATTGATTTGGATTAGGAGGATGATTTTTTTTTGATTTTTTTGGTTTTGAGGACGGGATTTGGATTTGTGACTTTTTGAGGGAAGTTACTTTGAAGTAAAATAATGGATGGGTAAAGTGGGTTAGGAGTGATATTCACTTGATGACTGGAAAATATTAATGCGTCGATAGAGGTTTTAATACTTTTTCATTAAAATTAGTAAATAAATGGAATGATTGTTTTCTCCCTGGTTTAAGTGCGCTGAATTTACACTGAGTTTATCTTTAAAATATTTAAACTTCAGATATTTTCAGTGATTAAAGCGGTTAATTTTATACTAAGTTCGTCTTTAGAAAGATTTAATATTCCCAATACCTTACTTAAATATTAGAAACCTACTTGACCTCATCTCAAATGTTTCTTCAGTCATATTCCTACCAATTTTACCACTCTTCTCAAACTCCTGATCAGAGCCATCATTTTTCAAAATTTTCAAAACCTGCAAAGCAGTAGGTCGAAAAGTGGGATCAGAGCAAAGAATCGATTTCATCAATCCTAAAGTTTCTTTTCCCAGACTTTTCAATGCTTTACAATCAAATTCGATGTCGCATTTCAAGTTTTTCTGAATGACTTTATCTTGAGAGACTGCCAAAAATGGTGAAGAAGAGGTGAATAAGATGTAAATTATCACTCCAGCACTAAATATATCAACTTTTGTACTGTACGACTCACCCCTTAATATCTCAGGCGCCATGTAACCCGGAGATCCTGACTTAAGCTTCAAGGATTTGTCTGAATAACAAGCAAGTCCGAAGTCTGCGAGTTTGAAGTCGGTCAGGAACTTCTGGGATGTCATCAAGATGTTTTCAAGCTTCAGGTCTCGGTGAATCACGCCTTGTGAGTGGATGTAATTAAGCACTTCAAATAGTTTTGTTGCGAATTCTCGGATGTCTTCGTATTTAAATCGCTTTTCTTTCAGTACTTTCTGTAGTAGATTTCCGCAAGGGACATACTCAAGGACAAGATATACGCATTCAGGGTCTTCATATACTCTGTACAATTTGATTATGTTTTTGTGGTCTAATTTTCTCAGTAGAGAAATTTCGTTGAAAAGCTGATTCACGTATTTAGGGTTGACCAAAGTCGTTTTTTCTATTTGTTTCAATGCAAACTGCTGATGACTTTTTAAATCCTGGCATAGTTTAACTGCCCCAAACCTTCCAGAATCAATTTCTTTAATCACAACGAAATCCTCTTCAATTTGCGTAAGCGTAGCAAAAGTGGCTAAAACTCCAATCCATGTTTCCAAGTCCTCTTCAGATTTCACATAAAAGTCCTGTTCAGCCCTTTCATTCAACTTAACAGTGAAGCCGTGTACTGGGCAGCCTTCTTTTATTTCAGTAAAACTTGAGACAATTGCCCATTTAAACTTGCAGAACCAAACATTGTCAGCAGAATCAGTGAAATACATTCGGCCCTTCGAAACTTTTACTAACTGATTAACGAAGCTGCCGAAATGAGTCTCGAAAGTTAATGTCCCTGAATGGATCTTTGATGAGAATCTCTTGTTGTAAGGGTAAGTCTCGTCTTTGATCCAGTAGCTGCTGTGCAGCAGCAGTTGCGAGTAAACTGATCGGAAAGTTTGCATTTTGGATTAATAGAAAATAATTGGCTATTAGTCTTTTTGATTAACGAATATCTTTTAAGAGGTAAAGAATTAGAGGGATTGATTACTGGTGGACTGATAAATTTTCAAATTGATGGAGAGCGGCTGATGTCCCTCAAACTTTGTTCAATGGTTCACAAATCAGATTTAAATTATCTGAGTCTCAAAAGTTTTGAGTGTCAAAATCTCGTAGAAATACTTATTAATTAGTTTATCTTTAGAATTGCAAAAAAATCAAGATTCAGAAAGAATTAGAATATTCCAGAAATGAGTCCATCCAACCACAAAAAACTCCGAAACCAGGTAATTTCTAAGACCCAGAATCAGGATAACCATAAAAATAAGCCTAACTCCATAAATTCACATGTAGAGAAATGTGATCCAATCCATGAACAGTGCTCAAATATTTAAATTTCCTTGAATTTTCCTTAGTTTCTAGATCTCCTTTCAACTTTGGTCAAGGCACTTTGGCACAAATTAACAAAATATTTCATTTATCTGGAAAAATTCTAAATTAAATAAAAATGAACTCAGCTTCTTCTTCTCATTCACGGACAATAAATGTCAGATGCATTGATTAAAAAAACATTGACGAACTCGAGTCTAGATTCGGATCTTGGAACTCTTCCGAATATTTCTTCAATGCAAGCGTCACCAATTTCGACTATTGTGGTTAATGACTTTGAAGAAAACAAAGAAGTAGATTTTTTTGAAGTTCGAGCTTCAAAAGTAAGAATTTCGAAGAAGAATAGAATAATGAAGCAACAGCTGAGTATTGAGGATTTAAATGACTCTTATACAACCTGTTTCAGTCAAGAAAACTTCGAAAGACTTGTAGAATCTCAACTAAGTCGCCCACCAGAACGCACAGGTTTAAAGCTTGAGCCAGGTTCATGCTTTCTCTGGTACATCTTGCCTGCTCCAGCCTTCAAAGACGTGATTTCAGACTATGAGATGAAAAAGTGCAAGCAGGTCTTCAAATCGATCATTAAGAAACTTCCTGATTGTCACGAAGCTCACTTTGGGATAGGCAAGTTACTGGCTCATCAAGGTCTTTTAGAACGTGCAAGAAAGCACCTGCTTAAAGCATTAACAGTGAACCCAAACGACAAACTTTACAAGATCTGGAACCTAGTAGTTCACAACAAAGAATTTAAAAACAGGGCAGAAGCCCTATCCTTCTGCAGCCTAACTCGAAACCTATTCAACGAATATCCGAACCAACTAGAAGTTCTATGGGGAAGAATGCGTTTAGGTTTCAACAAGTTCATCGAGTGTCCAAAAGACTTGGAACTTCCCCAAGTAACAGCAGCCCGCATTCGAGAAGTTGACGACTATTACGGTTACCTTGCATGGAGTGAGGTATTTATGAACGAAAAGTCAGAAAAAAGTAAAGAAAAAGGAATTCACGTTTTACAAGAGCTGATCCGGTGCTTCTCATACCGACCTGAAGCCTACCTAAGACTATGGCAGGTCTACTCCGAGTCTTCAAAGCACTCTCAAGCACTGGAAGTCGCAACTGAATGCTTTTTAAAAGTAACTGACTACCCTGAGTACTTCTCAGTCATCACCTTGAACCTGTCGAAAAGTAACTATTTTCTTGGATTCACTGTAAAATCTTTAGAATTACTTCAACAAAAGCATCAGGAAAAGCCAACTTTCGCTGTTTATCTCTATCAATATGGAAAATTCTGCATTAAAACTGAAGAAGATACTTATCTTCATACTGGAATTGGAGCTTTGTATGAAGTTCTTAGAAATTGTGATAAGGCAAGGGTAGGAAAAATTTATTTCTGGCTTTTTCAAGCTCATAGAAAGAATAATGACCTTGCAAGGGCTGCTGAATGTTTGGCTTCTGCCGTTTTGAAGCTTAAATCGAGCAAGAAAATAGAGAAGGTTAGAGCGGAAATGAAAAATTACTCAAAACTTGTTATTGCTTTGCAAAATGCTCAGATTTGGCTTAGTGATGAAAAAGATGAAAGGATTGAGAAGTTTGAATTGATTTGTGAGGAAATTGGGAATTTTGATAAATATGAATCGCTTATTTTGTATGCTAAAGCACTTTGGAAGACTGGGAAAGAACTGGAGGCGATTGAGTTTCTTTTGAAGACTGTGAATCAGTTTCCTCGACCAGAAGGTTATTTCGTGCTATTAAAGTACCTATTCATCAAAGAAGACTACCGAACCGCTCACCGAGAAAGCAAGAACATGTTAAGAAAATCAAGAAACTCACCTATTCAAATCTGGAAAACAGCTCACATTTTCTACTCTTATTCCCTAATGCACAACATGAAATCACACAAATCAATTCTTCTTCTAAAATGTCTCGGAAAGGTATTTCCTTTCATTCCTTACACATTTATGCCATATGTCCAGCAACTAAGAAAAGCGACAAGCATAGAAGACCTTCAGGAAACAGCAGAGCGAGCATTAGACACATCAATAAATTACAACGAGTCCAGTTTCCAGCTGGACAACCTTCTGAAGTCCGGGTACGTCCTCAACCTTCAAGAGGAAAAAGCTTCGAATCAAGACCTTTGCTACAAAATGATGCAAGAAGAGTCGATCCTAACAGAAAACAGCAGCTCAGTAAGCATGAAAGAACTGAACTTATCACAAGTTTTTAACAAGTACAGAAGTTCCAAAGCTTCCAGTTCTTCTTACAACTCTTTAAACAGTGAACGACTTAAAAGTATCATGAAAACTTGTGAACAAAGTTATTTTATTGGTTATTCTATTTGCTCTGATCCTCGGTTCTTGTATTGCATCGCGAAAATAACTGTCAGGTCTCAAGTTGATATTGAAGATGGCATGTGTGCTGTGGATGATTATTTGAGGATTGTTCAAAATGGAGAAAGTTCCTGGAAGTCGGTTTTGAAAGGGTTGGTTGTCAAGGGAAAGCTCTTGTTTTTAGCGGGGGATACGATTTCTGCACATGAGATTTTGAATGATGTGGTTCAGGAAGCTAGAAGACTTGAACTTGGGACTATAGAAAGTTTGGCTTTGGAGAGTATTCAAAGTTTTAATTTATATTGAATGATTGAAGGTTAATAGGAAGTGATTTTTAGATTTAAACATTCGTAGTACTGGGAGTTATGATAAAATAATTGAAATTTTAAAGAATCTTTCAAAGGTCTTCGAAAACTCTCATATTTAATGAAAGACTCCTTTCAAACCCACAAAACAACCACCGCGGGTTCATTACTGCTTCAAGAGGAGTCGAAAAAGATCTCTGACAAGATAAAAGAACTCCAAAATCACATGCAACGTGAAAAAGAAAAGCGTCTTGACTACCTAAACTCAGTGAATCCCGATTCTCAAAAGCTTTTCTCAGTCGATTCTTCCACAACTCATTCAGCAAGTCCTGAAATCGAAAATCCTCTTCTTTCTTTTCTGAAAAGCTGTGGAATGGACAAGTATTTCCAAAACTTCATCAATAATCAAGTAGACGACATCGAAAAACTTAGAAATATCAGTGAAGGTCAGATGGAGTCCTTTAAAATACCGATTGGACATCGTTTAAAGATTATCAAACAGCTCAAAATAACTCAAGACCTGGCTCAAGCTGCTTTATTTTGGAAGACCTCTTCAAAAGATCAACCTTTTATTGAAAAAAACTCAAAAAAAGAAAGTCCTTCAAGAAAAGACGCAAATTTCGAGGTTTTTGATGAACGAGAGTCAAAAAATACAAGAAATGTTTTTTTTAAAACTCAAGAAAAACCCGGAAACAAAGAAAAAAACTTTTTTTTTGGAGAAATCGGAACAGAACTCAGTTTTTCTTTATCAGAAAAAAAACCTTGCTGGACTTGTTTAAAAGTAGTTGTTGAAGGTAAGGGCTTGAAAAGACATTCCAAGTTTTTTTGCTCTGATAACTGTTTAGATGAGTTTCAGAAGCAGGAAATGAGAAGTTGTAAGTGTGGGGCAAGGTTCTTCAGAAAAGAAGGAATTTTCTTTGAAGACGGGTGGATCTGTAACATATGTGCTGAAAAAATCGGAGAGTGATTTTCGGTGTTTAGACTAGAATAATTTAAACAATCGATACTTTCAAGGGCACTTTTTGAAATCATAAAAATTAAACAACCTTATCAAAACCAAAAATTAATTAGCAAGAAAATCATCAGGGTCAGGCTGAATCATAAATAAATCAATTTTCAACCTAGTCACTCTTTTTATCTTCATTATTTTCAACATCCCCTTTTCAGCGAAGCTGAAAAGTTCTTCCCATTTCTGCCTGCAAAAGTTAAAATGACTTCTGCCAGTGCAACACTGAATATTCAACAAAGCTGAAATTTCAATGAAGTCCTGACTAAACAAGATATTCAAAGCACAGAGGTAAAGCTTTCTAAAGGCTTTTTGCCTCATAAATCTTTTAAAATTCCAGCAAAGATTCAAGTTTTCAGGTATCTGCAATTTTTTCAAAGATTTAAGCATCATGCATGTGAAAAGGTGAGTCCGAAGGCCTTTTTCATTAGAGCAGTAGTTGATTCCTTGATTTTCAATGATTCTCTGAATCACTTCCAAGATTTTTTTTCGAAAGATCTGAAAAGGCATTCCTTTGATGAAAGCATTATTGTGGTATCTGAAGAATTCATTAAGAATTCCTGCTGGTTCTTTTGAGGTGAAACTAGTTTTAATCATTATAGGGGGACTAATCTATTTAATGAATGTAGGATGCATGAAGAGGTGAATACATTGAATATAGAGAAAATGATTCCTGTGCTTGATTTTTTTTAAGATGTACTTCAGCCCGTTGAATGTGTGAGAGTTTGTATGACTGAAAAGTAAAATTTTCAAGACATTTATTTTTTCAGTCTTTCTTATAATCGAATCCGCCTTTTTGAACCAAATCGGATGATCAGTGTATAACGCCAAGATTATCCTTATTAAAGAAAAATCGTTGTAGTGGTAGCTTAGAATATCTTCTATGTTTTCTGTTATCAGTTCATTCAATGCTTCTCTCGATGCAGCAGGCATGGGATTGCTTAGGAATGAAACAAAGCCTTTTTTTGATTCATAGGTATTTTTAACCATCATGTTGATGATTTGTTTGTAGTTTAATTCGACCTTTGGCGCTATTTTGAAAAATTGACTTGTTTTTAAGATAATATAACTTTCTAGTATTTTTTCAATTGTGTCTGAAGTTGAAGGGATAGGAACTTTTATATTTAAACACGTGAAATTTTGAATACAAAGTGCTAAAGAGTAACTTGATTCAAGATAATCTAAAAAGTTGGTCTTATTCTCTATTTTTTTGTCGGAAAAAGTTGATGATAGTTCTGGTGGAAGGAGATGGGAAAGAGATTTAAGATTTTTTATCATTAAAAAATGATACTTTGAGTATTTTGGCTCATTTTTTAGGATTTGAGCGCATGAAACAACGAAATTTTTAAAGATTTCGTCTTGTTCTAGAGAATCTCTTAGATAAATATGCAACACGCTTGAAAGTAACTGGATGTTATTACAAGTGGTTGCATAGTTTTCCATGAATTTCTTTATAGTAAAGGTGAGAATATCAGTTGTTTTTTGGTATTTTAAGTGAATTTCAATTATTTTTAACATTTCTAGTTCACTAAAGCTGTTTGAATTCAAGTATTTTATAATTTTTGTTGTAAGTTCTTTAGTGTCGTAGAAACTCAGCCTATAATCTAGTTCTAAAATCATTTCAAATATATTGAATATGACTGAGTCTAATTTAAAACAGAAATCGATTTCTAGAATTCTTTTCATGCACCAATTTAAAATCTCCTGATTGTATATCGTGATGCTATTTTGTATAACCTTTAGAAAAATCGAAAGCTGGGCCACATTTAGAGGCATATTTCTATTTCTAAGAAGTTCCAAAATACTTGCATCGATCTCCCAAATCAATAATTTTGTCCTTTTAATATCATAATATGCTGAAATAATTTCTGAGGCTTCTAAAGCTCTATTTTTTAATATCATATCTTGGATTTTCCGTATCAATTCCGGTCTGAAAGTATAAAACAAATTATAGTTTTTATTTTCTCTAATGACTCTGAAGAAATGAATGAAACTGATTAAATCCCTTACTCCAAATAAATGACACTTATTGGATAATTCAAAGTAAAGCTTTTCTATATCATGATTCTTTTGGATATTTTGGTTATTTTTCATGATATTTGCAGCGGCTTTAAGTACTTCACAACCTATTTGAATCGAAATTGAAGGTGTAATCCATGGTTTGAGCTGATTTAGATCTGTGCATCTTAAGATCTGACCTGCCTCTTTAAAGAACCTAGTACTTTTCATTATAATCTCTCACCACATATTCATAATTAGGAAATGGAAGCTAATCTTGAAAGTCAGTTAAACATAAAACTCACCTGCAACAACGAGCTACGGCTAATCCTCGACGACATAAGTCCACGCTCACCAATTTCAAATACAAAACAACTAACAATCGAGTTAAAATCGCACCTGGACTTAATCAGCGAAGACCGAGAACGACTAAAAAAGCAGCATCAAAGTCTTATCCAAGAAAGAGCAAGTTTTATCCAAGACCTGCTAAACCGTAAAGAGCTTCACGAAGAGCTTCTATCAAAATTCACTCAAAAGTCCTTAAAACAAATCAAAGAGCTCGAAATAGAATCAAGAGTCCTAAGCGACTTATGCTCTCGTAAAAAAACTTTAATAAGCAAAATGAGAGGCCTTCTCCAAAGTTCTCCAATAAAAGAAAACACTCCAAGGCCATCAAGACCCTTCACTTACGAGGTGAACCCAATAAAGTCCATCATGCGTCGTGAAAGTTTGAGCCCATGCAAGAAAATCGATTCTGAGCGTCGAAAGAAAATAGCAGCCTTTAGACATTCAGTTTGTAATTAATTCAATTAAAGCCAGTTGTCATTATCTGATTTTAATGACTTGCGATTATCTTTATCAAAATGGGAAGCACTTGCTCTGGGTGCATGTCTTCTGCACCCCAAACCATCCAACACCCTGAGTCCTCCACGAGTGCCGTTATAGAAGAAGAGAAGCCTGAAATAGAAAAAAATCCTGAAAGTCTCAAAAAGCGTCCTTCTCGTAAAGGCAAAATCAGAAAACAGAACACAAGAACAGTCGCTGAGGCAAGATCGGCGAAAATTCTTAACAGGGCAAAATCGAAGCAAGACGAAGAACTTATCTTGAGGGTGTTAAACACCCTCCCTATCTTAAAGCCCTTAGAAGAAACTTGCAAGTTTTCAATAATTAACTCAATGAAATGGTACTTCATTGAAGGAAAAGAAATGGTTTATGAAGAAGGAAACCCGGCTTCAAATATGTTCATTGTTCATAGTGGAAGACTGGAAATTGTATTAAATGAGGCAAGACTGGGACTTTTAAAACAAGGAGACTATTTCGGCGAAGCTTGTTTACTTGACAATTCAAATCGTCCATCTTCAGTCAGGACCTTAGAAAAAACAATACTTTGGGGAATAGACAGAAATACTTACAAAACTATTTTAGAAGAACATTCAGCGAAAGAGGCTAAAGAGACTTTAGAGTTTATTCAAAGTGTTCCGATTTTCGAGTGTTTGACTGAAGAGCAGAAGTCAGCAGTTGCGTCATCAGCGAGTATTCAGAATTTTTCTCCTGATGCTGTGATTATCACTCAAGGTGAGCAAGGTGACACTTTGCATATAGTAAAGGAAGGGACTGTGAAAGTAGTGATTAACGGAAATGTTTTGAGAACGATGGCGAAAGGTTCGTTTTATGGAGAACAAGCTTTGATTCAAAGGTGTCCAAGGACTGCAAATATCATCGCAGTCACTCATGTCAAGGTACTCGTCATTGGCAGGGATTTATTTGGAGAAGTCTTCGGAAGCAGTTTTGAAGAAGTCATGAATCATAATTCAATTCGCCTTTGCCTTGATAAGACTACTTTGTTTAAGGATAAGGACTTGGTCAATCAAATCATTCCTTTGTGCAAAGTCGTCAAGTATGCACCTGGACAGGTCATTATCAAAAAAGATGTCAGAAAAAGTAAGAAACTTTTGATTGTTATTAAAGGACAGCTTAAAAGTGGAGAATTTTTTTATGGTTCTTATGATGTCATTGGAGAATTGGAAATGAATAAAGCTTTAAAAGATAAGTACTCTGAACCTCTTGTTGCGGAAGTTGAATCTGTTGTTGCGGAAATTTCTAAGAAATGTTTGGAGAAGTTTACTGAGTCTAGACTTAGCAAGTTTTCTACTTTAAATGAACTTATGAGGCTTTTACCGAAAGTAGTACTTTTTAGGTACTTTTCGAATGAGAAGCTTAAAAGTCTTGTGAAGAATTTAGCCGAAGAGGCTTATTCTGCGGGTTCAACTATAATAACTCAAGGAGAAATCGGTGATAAGTTGTTCATTATTAAATCAGGATCAGTAAATATTATAAAAAACGGTGAAATAGTGCGAGTCCTTCCAGCAGGTTCCTTTTTTGGTGAACGCGCGATTCTGTTCAACGAGCCCCGCAGCGCAGGCGTTTTAACAAACGAATCATCCGTTCTATGGTCTCTGGACAAGTCAAACTTCTTCAAGGTAGTAGACCAGAAAATGAACGAAATCCTAATAAAACGAATAGAGCTTCAAGACGACAGCATCACCTTAAACGACCTGATCCCAATAAAAGTAATCGGGCGGGGTACTCACGGAATTGTCTACCTCTGTTCTCATTCCAGCAAGAAGTCCCTCTACGCCCTGAAAAGCGTGACTCGTCAGAAGATATCCGCCTTCGACCTTTACGAGAACCTGGGCACAGAAAGGTCAATTCTAATGAAAATCGACCACCTGATGATAGTAAAACTGGTAAAAACCTTCAAAGACAACCTCCGCATCTACTTTCTAATGGAACACGTGAGAGGTCTGGACTTATTCGAACTGATCAGTAAAGTCACTCGAGTTTCAACCCAAGACTGCAAATTTTTCATGACTTGCCTTGTGCTGATTCTCGAGTTTCTCCATAAAAACGACATCATGTATCGCGACTTGAAGCCTGAAAATGTCATTGTCGATGAAGAAGGCTACTTGAAACTCATTGATTTCGGATCTGCCAAGGTGGTAAAAGGAAAAACTTACACAAGTCTTGGGACTCCTCATTACATGGCTCCTGAAATTATGACAGGCACTGGGTATAGTAATTCAGTCGACTGGTGGAGTCTCGGAGTCCTCGCTTTTGAGTTGTTGGAAGGCGAAGTCCCTTTCGGACCTCATGAAGAAGACCCAATGGCCATTTATGATAAAATCGTTCAACATGATATTCAGTTCAACTTCACAACTGCTGAGGCTCGAGTCGTTATTCAACAGTTGCTGAACTTGAAACCTGCTTTGAGAAACCTGGGAAGTGTCAATAAATTGAAAAATCATCAGTTTTTTCAAGGAGTTAACTGGGAACAAGTCATTTTAAGACAGGTTAAACCGAGTTATATCCCAAAGGTTCCTGATGTCATGAATGAAGTGATCAGGGCTTTCAAGGCTAAGAAGCAATTAAGGGACTTCATGAATAGAGAAGAGTCACAAGATGTTTTAGTGAGGCAAAACACGAAACCTTCTCAAAATATCAATTGGGATGCTGAGTTTTGATAATTTATTTAAATTCATTAAAAAATCGATAAAAATGAGCTACTGGGACCTCTGGGATTGTTTCGGGAAAGTAAAGGAAAATTGGACGGAAACTAAAGACTTGATCTACTATTTGATTGAGTTTTTTGTACATAAGTCTGAAGTCGAGGCTGACTTTGCTGCAGGTCTTTCACGACTTTCAAGAGCCGCGGTATTCAATAGAGGAAAAAACACGATAGAGCCGTCGATTCGTAGACTTCAGTCATATTGCTTGCAACAGAGAGAAAGTCTTCAAGCGTTGATTTCTCATCAAACATGTGACTTGATTCCGACTTTACGTGAAGTTCTTAATGTGCAAGATCAAGAATTGAAGAATAAACAGAAAATTTGGAATCAGTTTGAAGCAGATCTGGCAAGACATGAGTTTTATTTGAAAAAATCACGTGAAAAGTACTTCGCCATGTGTGAGTCTTCTGAAATTCCTAGTAAAAAGGAAGAGGAATTGGGAAAGGCTTATATTTTGACTGTCGAGGAAGGTAATAAGTTTCTTACGACTTATGAAGAAAGTATGAAAGGAGCGTTTTCTGTCTTTCAAAGTCATGATGAGTTGAAGTATAGAAGTATTCAAGATACGTTTAGAAAGTTTATCATTTATCAAATGAGCTTCTTACGGTCTGCACAGTATGAGATTGAGTCTATGTCTAATTCTGTTGATTCTATTAGTCCTTCTACTGAAACGAAAAAATTCATTAGTGATAACTGGACTGGAAAGAGTTTTAAGAAGTTTTCAGTCGAAGTGCACCCGAAACGATTAAATTTCGAGAACAATTTTTTGCCTAAAAACGGGACTGAATGCCTTGAAAGAATTATTGACAAGTGTTGGAAAGGAGTTCTCATCAATGATGAGGATAATAAACACTTTACCGACCTCATCGCTGCTGTTGATGGTCGCAAAGCTGTGAGCAATAAACTTAATGAAAAGAGACTAAAAGAAGAATTCGCTATTCCCAGCTGCACCTTTGGAATTGTCTGCGGATTATTCAGTTCGATTTTAGATAAAGTCCTAGAATTTCAAGACGTTTTTTGTGCAAAGCAAATTTTGCAGCTTTCTCAGTGTTTTTACGAAGAAACTCTCAATCAGAGGACTTATTTAAAACAAATTGTTTTGACGCATCCAGTTTGGGAGGATTTTAAAATTTGGAGTAAATTGATTATTACTTCAGTGGAGATTGAAATGGAATATGATGCGAAAATCTGTGCTGAAGAAAGTGATTCTCTTGGTCAAGCACTTAAGTTGAGACCTGTTCTGAGCAGCAAGGTTAATTCTTTCATGCAGCATATGAATAATTTTATGGTGGAAACTTCAGTTATAGAGAAAACTATGAAGTTAATACAAGAGTATTATTCTTTTACGATTGATATCTCTGTAAAGTCAGTAGAATAATAAGATTTTATTAGAATTAGTCAATAAAAGATAAATAAAAAATATCATTTGTGGCTTTAGGTAGAAAATCAAGATTATTATAATTTTAAGATTTATATCTCTGTAAAATCAGTAGAATAAAGATTTTATTAGAATTAATCAAAATAAGAAGATAAATAAAAAGTTATCATTTGTGGTTTTAGGTAAAAAATCATGATTTTTAAAATTTATTCAAGAATTATAGAAAGTGAATTAATCAACTTAATGAATCCTAGTGCAAACACATCCTTTTGAATTAAAACACGTTTCACAGACATAGTACTCACAACATTCCTTAACAGTCAAATCAGCGATATTCGTGATTTGATTACAAGCCGAGCAAGATTTATTTAAGTAAAATCCCATGACCCTCCTTCTTTCCTTCTGCGCCTGAAGAGAAAAATTCTGAAAACATCTGAAACAAAGAGTCTTCTCCAGACACCTAAACCCAGAAGAAACCGAAAACCCGACAAATCCGCAGTCTTCACAAGTCGAAACACGATTCTTAGAACTATGAGTGAATCCAAAGCGAGCATTACAAAACCTGCAGTAATTCTGATTAAAATAAAGAGATTCCGAGTAACAATTTCCACATAAATGAAAACAAGGAGATTCAGTCCAGTAGTTTTTAATAGAGTGGCTGAAATTACAGCTTTCACAAGTGACATTCAGCTGAATATTCATAAATTGTTCAGAAAGGTCCTTCAAAATATTCTTTATTATTGAGATGCTGATGTTTAAATGGCACACTCTGCATGAAAGTGCTTTAAAAGTTGAGAGTGAAGGACTTGAAATGAAAGAATTGATTAAATCGCTCATGCATATGGAACAGAATAAGTCACCGCAGTCAAGTTTTATGGGGATCAGTAGTCTAAAGCAAAAGGTGCAGAAAGTTCCAGAAATCTCTGAAAGCTCAGCTTGACTTAATCCGGAGATATTTAAACTTAACTTTGTTTCTGTGTCTTGTGTGATGTTTTTACTGCAGTGGTGGAAGAAGGTTTTAATGAAATTCACTACTTTTAAGGAATTTTCGGGAAGTTTTCCTTTGTTTAAGAAGTTTATATTTGTGATTTGACGAGTGTTGTGCATTATTTCTTTTGGGTTTAGATTTGGTTTTGAATTTTTCTCTGATGTTCTGCTTGGAATATTTGAGTTGTTTTCGGGATTATATGAAAATATCTGGTTTTGTGATGGCTGCATTCTCGATTTTATGCTTTGATTCAGATTTTGAGATTTTTCTGGATTTTTTATGCTGGAGCGGTTTGTTGGGGTTGGTCTCGATACGCTGAAAATTCGGGAGTCTATCGATTCGTATAATTTTTCTATGCTTTCTTCATCTACTAAAAGTTTTTCGCTATGCATTTATAGAATCTAAGTAATAATTTTTTACCCATGAGAAATTATTTTTGCACTGCTTTAAATTCAAATAATTTGAATAATTCAAGATAACAATCAATTAAAAAAGACCCTAAAATTTCTCTAAGTTCCAACTAATTTCTCCATTCAAATTCCTTTTCCCAACTTATTCAATCAAAATTCAACGACTTAAAATTTCCAAAAAAAAAAATCCAACTTTCATAATCCAAACGAATAACTTTTGAAATACCCTTCACCAAATCCTAAATCTCCAAAAAATAATAATTAACACCCTAACACCCACTTCCAAAAAATTTCACTTCCTTCTCCCTTTAAACCAAATAATAAATCCACTCATCAAGCTATGGCATCCAAAGTCCATCTCGAGCTCTTCCCAAAATCAACAAAAAAACTCGACTCCTACCAAAAAAGAGAAAAAAGTCCAATAAGAGCGACACATTCAACAACAAGAAACACTTCAAGCACAACAAGAGAAACAGATCAAAGTCCAATCCAATCACTAAACCAGTTAAGAAACCTCTTCGAAGTTCGCAAAATTTCTTATCAACGAATCGGAGAAAAGTCTTCAAAAAACCTAAAAAAACACCTTGAATCTAAAAATCGAATCAGCGAAAGAAGTTCTTCAATAACAAGAAAAAAAACCAGGGCCAGTTTAAAAGTCTCCAAATTCCAACCTCAAGAATTTGACCCTTTTCCAGAAGGTCCAAGCAGGACTTACTACAACGAAAGACTTGTTTGGAAAAAGCGAAAAGGAAAAAGTTTCCCTTTGTGCATTTTAAACTTCAATGGAGTCCTTGGAGAATTTTCTAAGACCTTTTTTCCGAAGTCTTCTAAACTCGAGGTTCACGAAGAAGTAAAGACAGGACTTGAAAGTCTATCTCGTCATTTTTTTATCGTGATCATCAGCTGGAGCAGTCGAAGAGAAACTGAAATAATCAGAAGAAAACTTGAAGAACTTGAAGTGACTTTCGATGCTTTTTATATTGTCAGGCATCGACTTAATAAGTACCGGTTCAGGCATAACTATGAACAAATCATCAGAGACTTCAAATGTGACATGCTCAAGGAAGTTGTAGTAGTTTCTCCTGTCAATCTAGAAATCGTTGAAGTTCAACAAAGGCCTGCTCTTGACTTGTTTTATGAAAAAACAATGTCTGGGGTCAATCGACTCACGCCTGTCGGCGTTCCTGATCTTTGCTTGACTGAAAATTTTGACCCGCTTTGTGTTTTTGTTCCTCATTTTTTAGCTTCTGAAGAAAAAATCGATTTTTTGAAACTTGTCAGATTTTTAAAGAAAAATCCTGAAACAAGGGTGGAAGATTTTGATGGTTTTGGAAGGGTTAACTTGCCTTGTGAACATTGTTGTGTTCAGTTTATTCCTGAAAAAATTGGGGATCTTGAGAGTGGAGCTAGATTCGTGGTTTTTTCAGTGAGTCAAAGGAAGGATCTGAGGAAAAAAGAGATTTTGAAGGGAAGAAGAGTGTTCCTTTAGGAATAGTTCAAATATTTAATTATTGGATTTATTGTTTGTATGAAGGGTTTTATTGAGGATTTAGGAAATATGTGTTTATATAGGAAATTTTTGAAAGATATTCAGTAACTTAAACTTTTAGCTAACTAACTAAGACACAGGGTTCATGTCGTAAACTTCTCCGCTTATTAGGCTCTTTGGTTCTTTCATCACATTCTTGAAAATAAATCCAAGAGATGCTAGGATTGCTAGTCGTAAAATCCAATTCACCCAGGATAGGAAAAGAGCGAAACTGTGAATACCTGAATATGGCTGCAGCTCAGGACTGGTAGACCATGACCCTCCAACTGTAAACAGCCATACCAGGTCAAGAATCAGAAGCACCAGGTTTAAAAGAATCAGTTTTTTCCCTATTGGCTCTTTTTGGTCATCTTTTGCCGAGTACCAGAGATAATAACACAGAAGGGCGAAGGCGAAGTTGAAGTCTGTTCTCACCAAACATGCAAAGCTGGAGATTCCCTATTTAAACTTTACGGCCATGAGTAAGAAGCCATACTCGACTCCTAGTGTAAGTTTATCTTCCATTTATTAGATGATTTGATAAGTGATTCAAGATTTTCCTAGAAAATTTTACTATTGATGATAATCTTAGACGCTATGAATTGATCTAATGATAAATATGCGGAACCTCTCCAGTTCTTTAAGATTTACAAAGGCCGATTTCACAAAAAATAATTGAATATGCTAAAAAGTCTAAAATAATTTAAAAAATTCAAAAAAAAATCCTTGAAAATATTAAAATCTTTCAAATTTCTAAAAAATCTTCCATGTTTTGAAATTCTAAGTCCATTAAAATTTTATTTAAAGATTCTGCTGTCAAAAACATCAAAAGCCTATCATTTTTTTAGTAAATGGTCAATGTAAATGTCAAAAAAAGAATCAGGTTGTTTATCATTTTTGTTCTTCTGCTCACGTGACAAGTCAAAAGGCAAGCGCCATTCAACCCCTGAGAACGAGAAAAAAGAAATGAATGAAAAAGGAACTCAAACTTATCACTTAGTCCAGCGAAGAACAGACCCAGCAGGAGTCAATTACATGATCCACAAGTCAACCATCGCTGTAAGGGACAGTAACGGCTTCATCCTGCAGGGACCTAAGGAAAAACTTGTCATTGATAATCAGAAAAACGACTTGAATCATGAAAATAAACAAAAAAACCTTCCCGGTAATGAAGACTTGCAAAATGATAAAAAAAATCTGGGAAAAGTCTGCTCTTCGGACTTGCCGAAGAGTTCTTTAAGTCCTTTTAGGATTTCAAATGATAATCACAAGCCGAAGATTGTTGCGATTACTCCGAGAGTTATTTCTGGTAGGTACTTATCTAGTGTGAGAAGTTTTAAGGGAAAAAGTAATGAGGATGAAAATTAATTGGGTATTTTTAATTGATTTTTATGGAGAGTTGAGAGATGAGGGGTTTATTGAGATGGTTATCATTTTATTTGTTCAAGAAACTCTGACCAAGAAACTATAAACTTACATACACTATTAACAACACTTTTTCAGGTGAATCACTTGAATATTAGGATCTCGAATTTTCAGAACATTCAGATTTTTACTAGACTTATCAAAAACCAATACTTTCCCATTGACTTTCTTAGAATTATTCAAAAGTACAGGAGAGTTACTAGCAGAAGGTAAACTCGTTTTAACCTGTCGCGATTTCGACCTATCACAAAAGCGAGAAAGTTTTGTTTTTTCAATATTTTCATCAAAACTCTGAGTTTTTTCAGTTGCTTGTTGAGAATGATTAACATAAGCTTTTAAAAAGTTTTCAATAGTTTTTCTAAAACAAGTCTGTTTTCCCTTCATTTTGCTTAAAAATCTTGCATGTTGTAAAGAATTACTGGGCCGATGAATAAAACTCGTGTTTTTATCAAGTGTTACTTTAACAGGACTTTGAATATTTACATTAGGAACCGATTTTTGCCTTTTTAACTTTTCTTTCATGTTTTCAATTTCAATTTTCATGGAGTTAATAATCTCGTCCTTGTCAAGATTTTCCTTTTTCGCTTTTTTAGCTTCTTCTTTGAAATTCGAGTTTTTTTGAATCAGTTCTAATTTTTCGAGTTTTAACTTCCTGACTTGAATTTGAAGTTGAAAAAGTTCTTTTTTTGAACTATCTTTGATATGAAAAACATTTTCCTGTAGTCTCTTCTTTTCTTTCATATTTAGGTAAAGTTCTTGAAGAAGGGTTTTTTTTTCTTCTTCAATTTTTTGAATATCTTTCAAAATTTCCTCAGAACTAAAAATTTTCCTTTTTTCAATGATTTTATCTTCCAAGTCCTTGATTCGAATTTTCAGGTTCCAGTGACTTTTAAAATTTTCAATGATTTCCTTTGAAATTTTCCGATTTTCAACGATTTCCTTAGAAATTTTCCTATTTTCAACGAAATCCTTAAAAATTTTAACTTTCACTGGACTTTTAGTGATTTTACTAAGTTCCATTCGTAGAATTTCAATCTCAGACCGAAGTATATTAGCAATTTCTTCTATATGTTTACTTTGAGAAGCGAGAAGAAAAGATTCAAAGTCCATTTATGCTAAGGAAATTCTATTTTAGAAAGACTTAAAAGTTTATTCCTGACAATTTTTCGAGGTGAATGGCCTGAATCATTCAATATTTTTTTTGCATCCGCGACACCAATATTGAAGTTTTCTTGAATGGCAACTTTAGTGAAGTTTAGCATTGAGCCGAGAGGTTGACTTGGTGTGAACAAGTAACGGAAATTTACTTTAGGATAAGCTTGCATTGCGTTGTAAAGGACAGACATTGTTAAGTCGTATTGCTGAATGTCGATCATTCTTTCGAAGACTTGAAGAGTCTTGAAACTTGTATCGTTGTTTAGATGCTTTGAACCTATGTCTAGAATGATGTCGATTGTTGTTGAACTCTCATCTGTCACTGTTAAACATCTTTCTACTGCTGATGGAATGTCTATGCTTAGAACTACCCCACCGTCTATCCAACTGTGGCCTACGAATTGATGTGGAGGGAAGAATATTGGAATTGAACCTGATGAGACGCAGGCATCGAAGAAAGCTATTCCGAGACTTTCGTTGAAATTCACAAATGTTCCGAGATCTAAGTTTGTTGAACCTACAGTAACGTTTCTTACAGGGACTTTTGAAAACTTATGAAAAAACGAAATGCCATTCTCAATATTATATAAGCCTTGATGAAACAAAAGGCCATCAATCAGTCCACCCTTCCATTCGACAAATATATCTGAGTTATCTGTTATATTAAACCACAGTTGATTAAGAAATTGCGACATTTGAAGCTCTTGTCCCATAGGAAATCCTCCAATAGAGTTCAAAGTGAGTGCTCCTATTGAGACACCAGTCATCACATTGTATTTTACATTTAATCCTTCAGCAGGGTCAGTTATCACTGAAATTAAACCCGCTTCATAAGAACCTCTTGATCCGCCAGCTTCTATTGCAAGACCAAGGCATTCCCCATTGACTAAATGCTTAAGCAGAGTAAGGAATACAACAAAAACCATTTTATTCTACAAGGTAATTTTAGATTTGAGGAGACTATATAGTTAATTTTGTGGTTTTTTACACAAGTGAATCTCATGTGGCTATTCAAAAATTAAATTTAATCTGATAGGAATCCATGTAAAACTCAAACTCATAACAAAAATTAAGTCTATTTCCCATTTAAAAGTGCAGATACACGACATATTAAAACTAATGAGCAGGTGCTAAAATGATTCGAAAAATACAAAAAGATCATGAAAATTTTCTATGATATATCATTTCTTTATTCAAGCACTGATACTTTAATTTTCCTGAAAAAATTACTTCTAATAATGAATCCTTGCCAAATGAAATCCAAGGTTTCTACAAGATTGCTTAAAACTATTGATCAACTTCAAAAATTTTCGAAATACTAAATCTAAAAAATTTTGTTAATTAATTTGCTAAAGATCTGAAAAATTAATCCTAATCTAAAATATTGTATATAAATTCCTTTCAACTAAACTAAATCATTTAACTCTACGGAAACTCTATCTTAGAAAGACTTGAAAACCAATTTTTCATCATTTCTTGAGGCTGATGTCCAGATTCAGAAATGACGTCCTCTGCATCTTTAACCCCAACGTTAAAATTTTCAAGAATAGCTGCTTTGGTGAAATTGAGTGTCGAGCTTAGAGGTTGACTCGGAGCGAATAAGTACCGAAAGATCACTTTAGGATATGCCAACATTGAATTGTAAAGATACCAGATTGATTTATCGTATTGACTTATCTGGTAAGCTCTTTCGAAGACTTGAGGTGTTTTGAAACTAGTGGAGTTGCTTAAAGAAGTATGAAAGTTATCCATCAGAATGTCTATTGTTATTGAACTTTCATCTGTCACTGTTAAGCATCTTTCTACTGCTGAAGGAATGTCAAGGTTTAAGATGCACCCTCCGTCGGCCCATGTGAATCCCACGAACTTGTGAGGAGGAAAAAAGAAAGGAATCGAAGCTGATGAGATACTCGCATCTAAGAAAGCTAATCCTACACTTTCATTGAAATTTTCAAATAATCCGTAGTCTAAGTTAGTGGAACCAACAGTAACATTTCTTAGAGGAGATTTTGAGAACCTTCTATAAAATTCAATTCCATTATCATTGTTGTACAGTCCTTGCTGGAAAAGTAGTCCTTCAATTAAGCCTCCTTTCCATTCTGTGAACAAGTCTGAGTTATCTGTTATATTAAACCACATTTGATTTAGGAATTGAGACATTTCAAGTTCTTGGCCTTGAGGGAATCCTCCTATTGAATTCAATGTAAGAGCTCCGATTGAGATGCCAGTCATGATATTGTATTTGACGTTGATACCCTTGGAAGGATCTGTAATGACTGATAAAACTCCTGCTTCATAAGAACCTTTTGCTCCTCCACCTTCAATCACCAGCCCCAAGCACTGGCCTGAAGCAAAATTTCTAAGAATACTGAGAATTAAAATATGAACCATTTATAAGGTACTTTCATCTGCCTTTCTTTCAAGTACACTTTTATTATTTTCTTATCAAGGTTTAGCTTTTATTATACTATGAAATAAATTATCTAAATCATGAACAATTATGATCATTAGAGAATCATATAAATTACTTATTTATTCTAAATTGAATTCAATGGTTTAGGCATTCTTAAATGATTTAAGATCTATATTTAAGCTAAATAGGTGAATCATCCAGTATTGAAACTTCGAACCAATCATTATAACGATTCTGATCATCAATGAAGACAACATATCCAGAATTTCCATATTCAACATAACCCCAACCTTTTTTCTCATTTTTCATATCTTCTCTTGCAGCTTCTCTTTTTTCCACAGCGTCACTCAAATTGAAATTAGAAAAAACAAAAGATAAAATTTCATCAATTAAAACAACAGGTAACTTAGAAGCTTTTCTCAAAGCTTGAAAAGAATCAATTCTTAGTTGATTAGTTTCCAGTCTTTTTTTAGGATCAACCACGAAGAAGTTTAAGAAAAGCCTGAGAATACTTTTATCTGTATTGTTTGTAAGCTTGCAGAATTTATGAGGAATGGTATTAGAAAAAACTATTGCTGTTCGTTCATTTACAGGGACATCCATTTGAGGTATCACACCAATATATTCACGAGAGCCACCGCTTGGAACTTCTCTAGGATGAAATGAAAGAAAATCCTCTTCAAGTCCTGGGTCAACCTTGCAATAATAAACTCCGCCAGCTACAATATTTTCAGTTTTTCCCTCAAAATGCCATTTCCCTGAGTAAGCTGTCATAGGTTTGATCAAGTAAGCCTGAGCTTTCACAACAACCTGAATAATCTGATCTTTATTTTCTTCCAAAATATTTAAATTCTTGAAACCTGGAATCATTCCTTGAAACACTCGAAAAATACATTCATAAAG
>RSEH01000256.1:0-66095 GCA_006503475.1 Stentor roeselii
ACCCGAGCAAGCGAACCAACCTGGTGTCTGGTGTTTTTACGTGCAGACGACGGCATACGCGTTCGACCCTAGCGCCCGAACTCCCGACCTCCCCACCTCCCTACCACCCTAACACCCTAACACCCTAACACCCTAACACCCTAACACCCTAACACCCTAAGTCATCCTTCGAAGATGTCTGGTAGTAGTAATTTTATCTTTAATCACTGTGATCTTTTAAAATTTTATATTTATATATTCAGTTCTATATATTTTTTAATATCATATTTAGAATTAGGTTTAAGTTTATGACTAAAGTGATAATTTATTGCTGATACCACCTAACAGAGCTATAAAAATTATGATTATATTGTAATAAAATTAAAAAATATAATATAAAGATTTTTTCAATTTTCCTCTATATATAGTTTTATGAATTAATTATAAAATATATTTAAAAGACTTAGTTAACATTAATATTAGTAAATCTGCTTTTAATTCGACATCCAATATATATATTTAGAAACTTGAGATATGTTAAAAATTAAATATTTTATTATTATTAAATTTCTAAGTTATCAAAGTAGTTAAAATAGGATGTTTTACAATCGTTCATTCGGAAGAAAATGAACTCTAAAACAAGATTATTCAAGTTTTATTCTATAAAACATAAGTATTAATTAAATTTTATAGTTATATAGTTTCACATTATTTAAACGATAACCGATGTACCAAGGAACAGTACAAAATAGCAGCACTATTATATGTATTACTTCACGAGTCTGCACATTTCTTGCAAAGAGTTAACAATGAATTTCTTGAAGAGTCAAACAGACCATCAAACGCATCTCTTGTTATTCAACTAGATACCGATGAAGACAACTCTGAAGATTTCGGAAAATGGAGCAATAAAGCATCTCTTAAAAAAATAGCTCGCTTTAGGTCAACTGGATCATTCAAAACACAATTTGAACTACGCAAAGAAGAAGAAAGAAAAGAAAACGATGAGCGAGAGGAAAAAAATATTGAAGAAAAGCAAACAAGCAAAAAAATGATAGAAAAAATGATAAATAAACAAGAAATTGATAAAAATAGAGAAGAAACTGTTAAAAATGAAGAAGAAACTGTTAAAAATGAAGAAGAAATTTTCAAAAATAAAGAAAAATTCGTTAAAATTGAAAAAGAACCAGTTGAAAATAAAGAAATCATAAAAAAACAAGAAGAGGAAATGAAATTCGATGAAAAATTAGGTAAACCAAGAAAAGAAAATGTAAAATATAAAGATAACCCACATGAAATAAAACTTGAAAGTGATAAAATAGTTCATAAACAAGAGAATGACAAAAAAGCTGAAGAGAATCCTGAAAAATTAGTGAAACAAAACGTATTAAATCAAGGAAAATTAACTGAAACGAAAGATAAAGAAGATGAAAAAGAAAGCATTTTTAATAAAAGTGTTAATGTACCAGGTGTCGAAGGAGGAGCGTTCCTTGAACTTGCTCTTTTCGGAAAGAGATATGAAATTTTATATTTAAAAGGAGCTGAATTTTTATTATCTGATTTAACTTCTTTGAGTCTTCCTCAGTTTAGAAAACTCTTCAATCAAAAGAACAAATCATCTAAAAATGATGCAGGATACCCTTTGAGAGGCTGCAATTTTTATGTTATTGGGACCTGTCCTGGGTTTGTTTATATTAAATAATTGATGATTTAAGAGTAGATATATATTTTAGTTTAGATATGATATGGTAATCCTGGAAAATTAACAGAAGTTGAATTAATGTAAAAGATTCAACTCAAGAAAACTCATGATCAAACTTATGTCCTTAGGGTAAAGTTAAATGGTTTCTTAGGATAAGTAGAAACTTGACCAGGTTCTTGATTTCGAGCTTAACTTCGATGCTTTTCTGTCCTCCTCGGCCATAGAAAGTTATAACATCATTTTTCTAAGCTCTGAGTAGTTAATCAGCAGTGATTTTCACTTTATCTCGCTGGTTTTTCACCTTTCCAAGCGTAACTTTAAGCGAACTGATCTGTTCTTACATTTCTCGATTTTGACAGATCAGGCTTTTCAATGATTTTGCGAAAACTCCCAAAAATCGACCCATTTCCCTCATTTGGAGATTATTCGTATTTTTCTGTTTTGTCATTCATGTAGAGCATCAGAAGTTCGTAAAACTTGTTTTTTCCGATCATATCTCTGCAGAACTCGAATTGAAAAGTGCTGCAAAACATGAAAAACGTTTCATATTGTTTGAAAATTCCATAATTGCGGAATTTTTCTTTAGTTGTGGAGTTTGAAGAGTTTTCAATAGGCACGAAAGTGTAAGACCTGCAATGTTTCGTTGAAGGGTTTTTGAAGCCTTGGTCTTTCGGGGTTTTTATTGGTACTCATTAAAGGCCAGGAGAGAGAAAACAGGTTTTGCTTCAGTGGAGGTCTAAGTGTCATTCATTGATCTGAGGTTATCGCAAGATTTCAGCACTTTGACTGATTTTTTCACTGGAAACACTTGAAGCGAGCTTCAAAACTTCTTTTAAAACACTTCCAGGAACCTCTTCAAGACTTTGGTAGAGGTTCTAGATATTTTAGTTTCTCTTGATGCAGGAATTCGAGATCTTCGATGATTGTCTCCTGTTAAGAACTGATTAATTTTTTCATTTCCCAAAAGTTCCTGCAGCTTTTATTCTTTTCATTTGGAATAAATAACTTTTCACTGATTTTCTTTAAATGAAAGATTTCCTGGTTCATTCAAAGAAAATTCTGGATTAAAGATAAACTTTAGAACTCAAAGTTTGTAGAGGACTTCTAGCTTCTGGTTCAATTAGTTGTCCTTATGAATCAGAAGGCTTCTAGCGACTTAACGTCGAATTTATAATTTTTCACCTGAGTTGAAAGGTCATGAATGGTTTTCCTGGTCAAGTCATGAATCATCTCCATTGTGACTTGAGAAGGGTTTCTGTGCTGCTTGATTACTCGATTTTTTTCTTAAGATCATCAATTATATGCTGATCGAGTGCAGAGCTTTGGTTATGAAAAACTGAGAAGTTTAGACTGTTGAGTATCGCCTTGTACATGTTTTTTTACTGAGCTTATCGCGATTTGCAGGCTTCAAGTTGAATTGTCGAAAATTCGATTTTTTGTTTCAGGAGACTCAATTCCATATTCCGTTATTATAATTTAAGCTAGACCACGGGTTTTATCTTTTGTCTCCTGTAAATCTGGATGAAAAGTTCTTCTTGCCAGCCGGTTCACGTCGAATACACAACTTGAACTCGTCAAACTGTACCACCATGGGCTGAATTGCTTTCCAGTCTTTGGTTCTCTTGTTTTTTAGATTTTTTTCAGCTTTTTCTTTCCAATGAGTTGATTATTTTAGGTAGGTTTGTAGGAATCGTTTTGGGTTGCTTTGTTGACTTGCACTAGCTTTAGGCTTTTGGTAGTAGTCTCCTATTGTTGATATGGAAATCTTGCTTAACTTTTCCAGTTCTTCTGGAAAGACTTTTCGATGCTTAAAAAGGAGAACTCCAGGCTACAATTTTATAGTAAATGGTATGGTCCAAAGAAGAGTGCTGAATCAAATATTGAAATTATAAGAAGGTGTCAAAGCTAGTCAGTAATTAGTTTATCGAATTCCAATAATCCGAAATCTGATTTTTTGTATTTCCTAATATCTTATAATATTTTTATCGAAATATTATAAAATAAGGGATTCTGCTTTCTGCTACAACTTTGACTGCAAGCTCTTCATTACTGCTGGATCTGGTTGCACTTCTCACAAAATAAAAGGCCAAATCAAAATTGACTAGCAATATCCATTTATAAATAATAAAATAACATTATAAATTATACCGAAGCAGAAAGATGAATTTAAACATTTAATTCAAGCGGAGTCTCTTAGTAACTCATATGCCTATAAAGAACCGAAATCAATGAAACTTAAACTAATCTAAAAACTCTTGATTTCAGCATCCCAATTCACAAATTCTATTTTTATTATAAATCCCTTCACTAACTCAATAAAATGGGTTGTTGCCAACCACTAAGCCCCATTTCACACATTCGAGAAACCCGAGATTCCCTACCCAACAGTAAAGAGTTTATTACTGTCTGCCAGCGATTTCATCAGTTTAAAGCAATCAGAGCTATCAAACGACTACATCCTTCAAGGAGTGATTTCAAGATCCGGTTACTCACTGATCCAAAAACAAGCCTTCAAACTCAATGCGAGCGATAAAAACACTTTCGATGGCATCAGATTCGCTCTTATTCCAGACGCTACTGCAAGAAATGCCAATATAAAAAAACTCGACCACCCAGGTGTTTTGAAGATATTCGAAGTGTTCCAAACGCCCTCCAAGCTTCAGATCGACTCCGAACTCTGCACTGGTGGAGAGCTCTTTGAAAGGATCCAAGTCACCAAAAAGTTTTCTGAAAACGCAGCAGCCGGTAGAATTAAAGAGATTTTTTCGGCCCTTCTTCACTCTCATCGACAAGGCGTCATTCATCGAAAATTGAAACCTGAAAACATTTTGTATGAAGGAAAAGAAAACAACTCGAGGTTGAAACTCATTAATTTTGGAACTTCTTTGATGGAGACTAAAATTATTGTGAACTGAAAATTAACTACTTTCTTGCTCCTGAAGCTTTTTCTCGGAAAACATGTGAAAAAAGTGATGTTTGAAGTCTTGGAGTCATCCTTTGTATCTTGCTTAGTGGTATACTGCCTTTAGGGGAAAGTACTATGACGAGGTTAGGAGCCGTGCTGAAAATTTTAAGTGGATTTGCACACCAGAATTGGAATGTATCGGATGAAGCGAAACTTCTTGTTACAAGGATGCTCTCGAAGAGTCTTAATACCAGGCCTGGAATTGAAGAGGTTTTCATGATTATTGAGTCAAGATCAGAGCTGACCACCTGGTACCAGACAAGCAAATTGAATGATCTTCCCTAAAGTCTCTCGGCTAATTCAAGCTAAATCAGACCTCCAAAAAGCAATTTTCACATTTATAGTGTCTCAGAGATTTCACTCCTTAATGTTCCAAGACTTCAAAGAAGTTTTTTCATCTATAGATAAGGACGGTGACGGACTTCCAAGCATTGAAGAACTGAGACTAGCAGTTCATAATATCGAGATAGAAGTATCAACAATAATCAAAGAAGGCGATTTTAACGGAAACGGTTTCATCAATTACAATGAGTTTCTAATAGCGAAAGTAGATAAACAAGCAGCTTCTAACAAAGTCCAGCTGAAGCAAGTCTTCCAATCTTTCGACATCAACGGAGACGGAAAAATAGATTTGAACGAGCTTCAGTCAATCCTGGGGACATCCGGAACTAGCAGAAGCGTGATAGTCTAAATATTTAAACAAACTGATTTAAACTGAGACGTAGAAATCGATTTTGAAATTTTGAATCGCAGGTAGAATTTCATATCATTTAAATCCCTGAAGCCACTTCTTTCTCAAGCAAAAAGCGCTCTGAACTCAGGAAAGTTCAAAAAAGTGATCGAGCTTCCCCAAAAGTGCCAAAGTCTCGAGCCAAGCCAGAGCACCCAGAAGTTTAAAAAAAGCAAGAAATTCCTTTAAACAGGTCCATCCTCCAAGATTTTCGGCAGAAGACAAGACTTTTTCCAAGTCGATTCTCTGCAAAACGAACTAATACAAAGTACTTGGAATAGAAAAGACCTCCAGACTTGAGCAGATCAAGATAGTTCATAAAAGACTAGTTCTGAAGCTGCACCCTGACAAGAACCAGGCTCCCAGCGCAGCTGAAGCTTTCATTTGTGTGCAAAAAGATTATGAGTGCTTATCCGACGACTCGGGCGAAAGCACTACGAAGAGTTCGGCGAGGAGATCGAAGCAAAGATCGACTTCAATCATTTGTTTACAAAGAAGGCGCCGCTGCAGTGATCGCTGAATTCTCTCTCAGCTCGATTTACTCCCAAGGGCACTTTTTGCACAAGTGGTCCAGGACAAGTGAAGCTCCTGAGTCTTGGGTCAATTATTTCGGGTTTCTAATTACCTTGATCATTTTTTCTTCACTTTTGCAAGAGTGCCACGAGTATTCACAGGCCACCTTTTTTTGACATGAAAGCCACCAGTGATAACTTTAAACTCTTTTCCTTCTACTTGAACCAAGAGGCTTTCGCTTCACTTCCAGAAGAGTCTCAAGCGTCCTTGATAAAAAAAAGCAGAAACAAGTTATCATTAGGAGCTGGAAAACGAATGTAAAGGCACTCGAAGGGTGAAAAAGAATCTTGAGCCAGATAAAAAACACTGACTCGATGACCTCAAAGCTCTACCAAGTCTACGCGAACTCTATTCTTCCTATTACCTTCTCAGCGAGATTTTCAGCATCTCTTAGCCATTCAACTAATTAAGCTAACTTAGGTCCTGCAGTTTTGATTTCAGGTGCACTTCCAGATTCGTATTTCTTGAAATTGTCAACAAAAGCCTTCGCCAGTATATAAAGAGTGTTGTCATAGTCTTCTTTATTGCTCCACGAGTCCTTTAGCCATATAACTTCACTCGGTACTCCATTAACAGACTCAGGGACGAACAGTCCAAAGACTGGCAGGGTCTTAGTTGGGACGTTGTCAAGTTTGCTGCATGCATTTCGTCTAAAATCTTTCTGGTGGACTTCAAGCTTATTCATTTTCCGATTCCGTACTTCCGCCGCTCCACCCAGTGTTTATCAGCCAGCAGTTCGCTTAGTGTTGCACGAGTTTTTCAGCGAGCATCTTCGCGTAAAGACTTGGGTGCAGGGCGAGAAAAGCTATTCCGAAACAAGCTGAAAAATTGGGCTCAGTGATTCCGATTCAGCTACCTTCGCGGTGTACCCTGACATGAAGTGCTAAATTATTAGCTCTGGTGCCAGCTTGGATACTGGCGGAAGGACTCCGTAAGCGTCGCAAGTCAGGAAGA
This sequence comes from Stentor roeselii, assembly GCA_006503475.1. Lineage (NCBI taxonomy): Eukaryota > Ciliophora > Heterotrichea > Heterotrichida > Stentoridae > Stentor > Stentor roeselii. The sequence goes on from RSEH01000256.1 coordinate 6,904, forward strand.
TCACGCTTTTAAGATGCCCTTCAATTGCAGGCAGCTTCAAATTAGGGATGTATTCGAGTGGGTATGATCATCAGGTGTTTTCACTTGGTGAGATGTTGCGTAGTTAGCGTCTGGGGTTCCTGGAATGAACTGCACGTTTTCTAGAATTGACCGAATTTGATTGCTTGTAGATCTCAGGCTCAGTTTCAGCGGACAAGTTGATGCATTTTGCGTAGTATCCTCCCTCGATATTGAAAATTCCAGAATCACTTCAGCAATGCTCGCCATCTCCAATCAGCCTTCTGTAAGGGTCAGCACTGAGAGTAGTTTTGTCTGTCCCTGATAAACCAAACAACAAATTAGTGTCTCCCTTGTGTTTTTCATTGGCACTTGCGTGAAGCGAAACAACTCCTAGCTTAGGCATAAAGTAGAGCATAACACCAAAGACTACTTTCTTCATTTCACTTGCGTACTGAGTGCCCAGAATCACAATCATTAGCTCCTTCAGATTAGTTACTAAAAAATTTTAAAATTTTCTAAGTCTGTATTCCAAAAGTCAGTCAACTTATAATACTTATGTAAGAACAAATACTTTCTCAAAATTCATGAATTAAGCTTAATTTTTCAAGAAATAATAATACTTACGTATATTTTCATATTGTTGAAAAATATAATTTTAGGATTTCAGACATATTTATAATGTTAAATTTGCTTACTAGGCGTACTATCTCCTCTGTTAAATCCATAAGAAAGCGGTTCTCGACAAAGAAACCTTACATCAATCACTCTCTAACTATATTGCCTGAGATTGAAGAGTTTCAATATTTACTAGATAATCGCATCCTCAAAGTAGATAAATCTCTTCTAATAAGGGATATCATCGAAAGAAAAACTGTGCTGATAACAAGGCCAAGAAGATGGGGTAAATCGCTGAATTTAAAAATGCTTCAGAGTTTTTTTGAGCCAAAATACTCATCAGAAGGAAATATATTGAATGATGATACAACTAAGGAAAAATTTTCTAAAATGCTTATCGGGCCTAAAAAATTAAACAAGCACCCATTCACAGGTGAGAAAAAAAAGATCAATGTAATCGATTTACAAGGAACACTACCTGCAATTTATATTCCTTTTAATAATGCTGAATTTATGACACAAGAAGGAATTAGAACAGAATTTATAAATACACTCCGTCGAACCATGATATTTCATAGTTACTTGTTAAAATCACCAAAAGTAAAAAGCGAAGTTTTTAAAAAAATATTGGAGGACTATGTCTATTATTACGGTATTAATCAAGTTGGAAAAGCTATTGGTGACCATCTTCTGTATCTAATAGAATCTTTAAATTATCATCATCAAAGGAAAGTAATTCTTCTTATAGATGAATACGATAAGTTATTAGTTCAAATAAAATCAAGGAATCCGGATTTGTATAATGAGGCTTGTGGAATCTACAGGAAATTATTTTCTCTATTAAAAGATGACCCTGAACTTGTTCAATTATCATTGTTCACAGGTGTTACCCGAGTATTAAAACAGGACATCTTCTCGGGAATGAATAACTTATTTCACGATTCAGTTGTGAATTCATCAGTTAATAATATTAGTGAACATTACGGCTTCACAGATGCAGAGATAACATATTTAATAAAAAAAATAAAAAAATATATAACTGTTGAGCAGGATGTGGATAATTTAAAAGAGGATTTAGCTCAATTATATAACGGCTATAGGATAGGTGGAAGTATGGTTTATAACCCTTGGTCAGTTATGCATTGCATCTATCATCTAGCTTATAAAAAACCTAAACCTTTTCAAAATTATTGGACAGGGACAAGTGATCCCATTTTGCTCATAAAAGCACTTGAAGAACTTGGAAGAACTAAAGTAAATAACGAAGATGAAAAAAATACAAAAAATGAAGAAAATGAAGAAAATGAAGAAAATAAAAAACAAAAAGAAAACAAAGAAAATACAGAAAACCAAGAAAATAAACAAACTAAACAAAATAATCTAATTGAAACATTAATCAAATCAGGGAAAGTTGAATTTGTCCCTAATAATGGAACAGATCTTGAGAATATTTTTACTAAAGAAGATTCATTATTGACACTGATGCTAGATGCAGGATATTTAACTTCAACAGATCAAGACCAAGTATTCCAAATCCCAAATAACGAGGTAAGATATGAGTTTTTTACACTAATAGCTCGTGTTTGGTTCAAAAACGAAGAGCGAAGCCTATTGAATTTTACTATTGATCAAAATGAATTTGAAGATCCAGAAAAACTTATCAAAGTATTCAATAAAAGTGTTCTTCTACACCGTCAACGAGAAAATTACCCAGAGTTTTATTTTCAAACCATGCTTTATGAGAGCATTACTAAAAAATGTTTATCGGCCAATTTAGAATACAGGACCCCTGATAGCAAAAGGATTGACCTTTTGATATTCCCTAAATATAACGACGAAACTGTTTACATTATCGAAGTTAAGAAAAAAGGGAGCCAAAACAAGAAAGCAACCATTAATGAAGGCTTATCTCAAATATTCGAAAAAAAATATGCAACACATATAATTCAAAGAAATAAAAAACTGAAAACTTTTATCATCAGAGTGGCATATTTTGAGATGAAGAATAATTTTGAATGGGAGTTTTCAATATATGAACTCAAATTTACAAGAGAAAATTTGATCAAAGCAATAGAGTGCTATTTTCCTATAATAGACTCAGATAAAATAAGTCAAGAAGTAGAAATAAGCGTCCCGAATAATAAGAATGATCTCTTCAACGATTTGAAGAAGTTTGCTATCAGTTACTTTCCTACAGAAACAATTAGTTAAATAGGTTTATAATTTAGTTTGGTACTTCGAAAATAAATAGGAAAGCTGGATTAAATTTAAGGTCTTATATTTTAATAGTTTCTGAGAAGTTTATGGCCAAAAAATAGGGATTCGGAGTTTGAATGGGTTCTTATAGGAATTGGATTAAATTTAAGAGTTTTTACTTATGATGATTTAGTTTAATTTAAGTGCTAGTTAAAGTTTATTCTCAGACTCGATATAAGGTGACCCGAAAATTTAGGACTCCGGATTTTCTCTGGAAAAGAGACTTTTGACTATTTGGTAATGCTTTCCCATATGATTGCTAGAAAAACCTAAAGATCCATCTCATGTGCTTCAGATTTAATCTAGGAGAGAAGAAATACTCGAAATATGAAACTCATTCTTACATATAAAAACTGATTTTCTTCTATTGGACTTATTTTCAAGAAGTAAAACTTTGCAGTTCTGCTTCAAATTCAAAGGGTTATGAGCAGTTTTTTTCTTGGGATGAGATTCTTTAAATTTTTTCTGAGTTCTTGAGCTTTTTAGTACTTAGGAAAAATTGGTCATTATAAAGGGAAAAATGGTTGAAAAACCTAAGTATATTTAAGTGTTTTTTGGATGGAAATATGATTTTTAATTAGTTTAGAATAATAATCAGTAATCTAAATTGATTCCATAATGTTACTATTAGATAATGTGTATTTTATTTGAATTAAGTAGAATTAGAGTATACTCAAAGTTAGCTTGAGAATTATATGAGAAAAATTTTTGTTTTGGTTCTAATTTAGGTTTTTTCTCAATAGGTTTACATAATTTTTTATATGTATTATATAATTAATAGATTAAAATTTTTGTATAGCACATTAATGATAGATCGATGGACTCTCGCAGGTCAGAATGACCAGCGAGACGGTAAAATCAAATCAAAATGGAAAATTTTGCAAGTGGCCAGGCCGAACATTTCGAGTTTTTTAATTATAGAATTATAATTTATTTAAAAGAAGTAATTTCATTTGATGAAACAGTAGATTCGATTGTTTGAAAGAAAAAATTGCTTAGCTATAAATAATTAAAGATGGTTTTTAAATATATTTATCAAGATGGGAAAACATATGCTAATCCATTTTGAAAAAAAAATTAGAACTTTTTCATGTATATGTATTTTAACTTGTCGAAAAAGCTGTCCTAGGAACTTCAAGATGATAGGAAAGCTGGATTAGATTTTAAGTCCTAGATTTCAATAGTTTCTGAGAAGTGCATGGCCGAAAAACTAAGGATTCCGAGTTTTAATGGGTTATGGTAGGATTGGAAAGGAATCGGATTAGATTTAAGAGTTTCTAGTTATAATGATTTAGTTTTATTTAAATTTTAGTTTATGTTTATTCTCAGTCTCGATGTAAGATGACCCGAAAATTTCGCTCTTCGAATTTTCTCTGGAAAAGAGACTTTTGACAATTTGGTAACGATTTCTCATAGAATTCCTTAAGAAAGTTAAAGATCTAACTCATGGGTGTCTGATTCAATCTAGGAGAGAAGAAATTTTCGGAATATGAGCCTCAATCTAGTATAAAAAAAATGATTTTCTCCTATTGGACTCATTTCCAAGAAGTGAAACTTTACGTTCCTGCTTCAATTTCAATATGCAATGATTAGCTTTTTCCTTGAGTTGAGAATCTTTATTTTTTTTCTGATTTCTTGAACTTTTTAGTAGTTAGAAAAATGGGTTATTGTAAAGGTAAAAATGGTTAGTAAAACTATGTAAATTTAAGTATTTTTGGCTGAAAAAATGATTTTACTAAAAAAAAATAGATTATTAACCATAATAAGTACTCTAAAGCGATTCCATAATTTATTAATTAGTTTATATTATTTTCTTGAAATTAGAAAGATTAATATATAAATCTAAAGCTTTTTGATGTTCAAATGTGGATGGTTGTTGATTAAGTGCTTTGCTAGGAATTTTTCTCAATAAGTTATATAAGTTTTAACTGAATTATATAATTAATAGATTAAAATTTTTGTATAGCACATTAATGATGGATCGATGGACTCTCGCAGGTCAGAATGACCAGCGAGACGGTAAAATTCAAATCAAAATGGAAATTTTTTGCAGGCGACCCGGCCGAACGATTTCGAGTTTCTAAAGTTAATATTTTTTTTTACCTTCCGAAAAGCACTTTTAGCTGTTCAAACAAACAGATCTTATCGTTTAGAATTAAAAACTAATTATGTTATAAGAAAATTTAAGATGGTTTTTGATTATTTTTTTCAAGCTGGGAAACATACTTTAATCCATTTAGAAAAAAAAAAGAAACTTTTTCATGTATTTGTCTAAATTTTTTTTAAGATTCTGCTTAAGATAGAAGCTCTCTGCATCCTATGAAATCAAGAAAGTGTAACTCTTTATCTTATATAGATGTAGAGGGAGTTATTATAGACAACTAATCATTGGTTAATATTTTCAACTATATCAACAAATGCTATTATAATTAATATTTAAAAATCCTAAAAAAACCCAAAAATCTCTAAAACTATGATTTAATCGTTTAAAATTCAAGAAATCCATCTATGTCTAATAATTCTCCAACTTACTAACTCATAATCAGATTTTCCTATGCTAAATAATAATCATGGAAATTATTCTCAAAAGGAAGTGGTTTATAGGATCAAAGTTATACAATATAAACAACGACTACATCATCGGTGAAGAAATCGGAAGAGGAGCTCACGGCAAGGTCTTTAAATGTGTGCACAAACAAACAAGTCAAACTCGAGCAATCAAGGTGATCCAAAAGAGTTCAGTATCTGACTACGAGACCTTCATAACCGAGATCTCGATTTTAAAAGACCTAGACCATCCAAACATAGTGAAAATAATCGAAACTTTTGAGTGTGCTCGACTCTGCCATTTAGTCCTGGAATATTATAATGGCGGTGACCTTTTCGACCGTATTATAAAAGACCGTCGTTTTTCAGAGCTTAAAGCTTCGCTAATCATGAGATCACTCTTATCAGCAGTTCGTTATTTCCACATAATGAAAGTCTGCCATCGGGACCTCAAGCCAGAGAACTGTCTTTACATCTCAACTGCTGACGACTCCGACATCAAAATAATTGACTTTGGACTTTCAGCAATAACCAGTGAGACTGAAGCCCTTCACGACCCTCAAGGCACGCCGTACTACTTAGCTCCTGAGGTCCTGATGGGAAGTTATAACCAAAAAGCTGACTGCTGGTCTCTGGGTGTTATTCTTTACATGCTGCTTTCAGGAACTCCTCCTTTTAACGGGTCAACTAATGAAGAAATACTATTAAGTGTTTATAATGCTTCTCTTAACTTCAGAAAAAAAGCCTTTCGAGCAGTGTCTCCTGCAGCTAAAGACCTGATTTCAAGACTTTTGATGAAAGACCCTGAATATCGAATCTCAGCTGAAGAGGCTTTCAATCATGTCTGGATTTCTGGCTGTTCTCCTCCCAAAGCAGAACTGTTGCCTGTGGAACTCGTGGAAAATATTGAAAAGTTCGTCAAATCTAGAAGACTTAAAAAAGTGGCCTTGATGTTCATCGCTTCTAAACTAAGCGAACAAGAAATAAGCTTTTTGAGAGAAACATTCAAAAAAATTGATATCAATGGTGATGGGTTTATTAGTAAAGAAGAACTCAAGCTGGCCATGATCAAGTTTCAAGATGTTTGTGATGCTGAACTTGAACATCTGGCTAATAGTCTTGATTTCAACTTCAATGGAATGATTGATTATACTGAGTTTATCACTGCTTGCTTACAAGCACAGAATTATACTAATAGAGGACTTCTTAAGTCGGCTTTTGCATATTTTGATAAGGATCAAAGTGGATTTATTACTTTCAATGAACTTCGTGAAGCGATTTCTGGGAATGATATTGGGATTAATGATAACTCAAAAATAGAAGAAATGATCAGAGAAGCTGATAAAAATAATGACGGGAAAATCGACTACAGCGAGTTCCTAGAACTAATGTCAGTGAAGTCATTCATCTCCACATTTTAGCCAACTCTTATTAATCTAATTAACCTTATCTACCCCCATCGCCTTCTTTTTCAGGTTTAGGAGCAAGTTCAATGAGATCATCAATTCTCAAAATAGAGATGGCAGCTTCAGTAGCAAACTTAAGACTTTTGATTTTGCTGAGAGTAGGTTCCAAGACTCCAGCCTTAAGATTATTCCTGACTTTTCCATTGGCCAAGTCAAGTCCAACATACTTATACTCGACTTTCTTTTCATCAGTGGAAGTCTGAGAAGCCGCATGATACATCTTCATCTTTGCCAACAACTCACAAGCATCTTGAGCCGCATTGATTGCCAAGGTCTTCGGAATGACGAGAAGACTTTCAGCGAACTCTGAAATTGCGAGTTGTTCTTTAGACCCTAAAGTCCTTGCAAAGGAATCAAGGTAGATGCTCAAGGCAGTTTCAACTGCGCCTCCACCAACAACAACACTTCGACTTTCAAGAACTCTTTTAACGACGCAGATGGCATCATGAACAGATCTTTCAGTTTCTTCCAACATGAACTCATTCGCACCTCGCAGAATCAAGGTCTGGGTTGATGAGTTTTTCATGCCTTTGATGAAAATAAAGTCGTTGTCGCCGAGTCTTTCTTCGCAAACTTCTGAAGCACTTCCGAGACTGGACTCGTTGAAGACTTCTTCGCCGTCGTTGTTCAGCAGAGTGATTAGGACTTCTGCTCCGCTTTGTTTGGCGATTTTTCGCAGGTCTTTTTTGTCGACTCTTCGGACTGCTATGGCTCCGGCTTCTACGAAGTACTTTAGGGCGAAGTCGTCGATTGCTTTTGTGGTGAAAACTACGTTGGCTCCTGCCTTTAGGACTTTTTGGATACGCTCTTTTGTTACTTCAAGTTCTCTTTGTCGAATCGCTTCTAGGTTTTTGGCGTCCTTTACTAGGACTTGCACGCCCATCTGCAGTTTAAATTTGTTTAGATTGAAGTCTAGGCAAGCGATTCTTGCGTTTTTTATTTGGGTTGGCATGCCCTGAGCAGTTCTACTAGCCTGCAAAGCAAACCCATTAAGATGAATGCTTTCCTTGACACTCTGTCCATTGCACTTAAGTATCTTGATAGACTTAATCGGATACTTCATTTCCTTTCCAGAAGTGACTCCAACAGCTTCAACAGAATTGACAATCATACTAGCGAAAAAGTCTCCTTCAGCGCCAATTAACTTGCTATTAAGTGCAGTCTTGGCGGCGTTGATGATAGCGTCTTTTCCAAGTGTATCAGTCTTAACCGAGAGATTATCCTTGATATACTTAATCGACTCCTTCATAGCAAGTCGGAATCCAGCAATGATGGTAGTTGGATGAATGCGATACTTGACCAGTTCATTCGCCCGCTTGAGCAGCTCAGCAGCGACGATGACCACAGAGGTTGTCCCGTCGCCGACTTCCTGGTCCTGCAGACGGGAAAGCTCAACAAGCACCTTCGCTGCCGGGTGCTGGACTTCAAGACTTCTGAGAATCGTGGCTCCGTCATTCGAGATCACCACGTCGCCGATCTCGTCCACCAGCATCTTGTCCAAACCATTCGGGCCAAGAGACGACTTCACAATGTTCGCCACTGCTTGGACTGCGCGCACGTTCGCGTCTCTGATGTTCTGACCTGACTCTCGGCTGCCTAGAATGCTCACAGACATTTTTATCCAAGGCTTGACAGTGACTAGATGATGATTTGAAAAGACTTAGAGAAAAAGATTTATTGAGAATTTTGAAGAAGTTTTAATCAAGTTTAGGAAAAAAGGGTGAGGTTTTAATGAATTTAGGAAAAAGGGAATGTTTTATGAAGTTTAGGAAATTTTTGGAATTTTTCATGAAAAAGGGTTTATAAATCATGTCGAATAAAACTGTCGCTATGGCCTTGGTCCCTGCAGGTGAGTCCATCTGGGCAGAAGAAGACAAAGTCGCTGGGTGGGTTGACCTGCCACTTTCAGACAGAGGATTGACGCAAGCCCGTGAGTCGGCAGGTATGCTTGGTGCGAAAGGTTTAAAGTTTTCGTCAGCCTTCACCTCGACGATGAAGCGAGGGATCCACACGCTGAACATAATTCTAGACGAGCTTGACATAAACTGGATAAAGTACAAAAAACACTGGCGACTCAATCCTCAACATTTCGGCTCTCTTCAGAAGATGGCGAAATCTGAGATCATTGCAAAGCATGGAGAAGAACAGTACTGGAAGTGGGCTCATTGTTATCATGAGACTCCTCCCTTGGTTGACATGGCAGATGACAACCACCCGACTAATGAGACTAAATATGTAGGGATACCTGCAGCGGCACTGCCGTGTGGAGAGTCGCTCAAGGACTGTGAGACAAGACTTGAATCTTACTGGGCTGATAAAATCGCACCTGTTCTTTTATCTGGAAAAAATGCACTCGTTGTTTCTCATCGAAATACCATTCGGGCTTTCAGAAAAATACTTGGAGAACTTGATGAAAAATCTGTGGAAAATGCAGGAGTTCCTCCTGGTATTCCGAGAATTTATGAATTTAGTCAGAATTTACAGATTGTTCATGCTTATTATCTTGCTGATGATGAAGAAGTCAAGGCTCGACTTGCTGGATTGAAGATTTAAGTAAGGCTTATTGGATTTTAGTATAGGTTAGGAGGAAGTCGTTGAAGTGATTCTGGGGGTTTTGGGTTTTAAGAGTTTTTTTTTTTGAGGTTTTGATTTTGATTGGCATCATTCGAAATTAGCTGACTGATTGAGGCTAAGGTCTATCTTTCATAAAACTACCTACAGCACATTATTAATTCATTCTAAGCTTGTAAATTAACTAAAGCATCAGCCTTGACTATCTGCAAAAATTACATACAAAATATTTTGGTGGTTTTCATAGGAACCAACCATCAAATTAGCATCATTTTTGGTATTAATATTAGCTGGCTGAAGACTTACAATTTGTTTACTTTCTGATTTACTGCCAAAAATAATCTCTCTTCTTTGCAAATTTTCTAAATAACTACTCAATTTGCTGTCAATTTCAGGTTCCCACTCTTTTTCATCAGCGTCAGTTCCAATGCTCAGTGGAAACAACTTAAACATCTTCCTCTCTTGAATAGTTCTACACAACTCAACAATACGAGAAGAAATGTTTCTTCTTTCAGTTCCGTTGTGATTTTCAGTCTTCACTTCAATCTCGAAGTTTTCAATAGCATTCAAATAGCTATTCGAGTACTTTGCGTTCTTATTTCTTTGTTTCTTCAGGTGCAAGTCGATAACTTCATCGAAAATCTTGAAAAGATTTGCTTTTTCTGCAGTGTTTAACTGGAAATTGTTTAAAACTTGTTCAACGTTTTTGAGGTTTTCACTCATTCGAATTAAAATCAAAATGATTTCCTGGTCTTTTGATAAGGATTCAAAAATTTGCCTTCTTGATTTGCTTATCGGACTTGACTTGTCTTCATCAAGGAACAGTTCAGAAGAGTACACGTCCCAGAAATTCAAAGGAGTGCTTCGCTTGGGAGCTTCCAAGTTACTAGCAGTAAGTTTTTCATGATCGTGGATATATTTAACAGCTCCTTGCAAAACAGATTTGTAAATCACTTTGTTGAAAAAAGAGAAAAAAAGTATCAATTCTTGCTCTTCGTTCATTTCTTTCAGGTCTTCGATAATACTTGACTTGGCCTTTATCACCTGTTCCCAGGTCCCACTGAGTGAAACAGTTAAATGTCTCTTTTTGAAGGAAGGGTCATAGATCCTGACAGTAGGAACAACTTTTAAAGTCATTTTTTTCAAGTTTTCAATAACACAAGTTTTAAACAGTTTTACTCTATTTTTGTAAGTCACTGGCAACAAGAAATTGAAACTGATTTCTTTCTCGTTGTTCATCTTCTGGCTCAGTAAAGAGTCGAACAGCTGAAGAGCTTTTTTAATATTTCTGCATAACATTTACTCTTCAGTTCCTATCATCACGAGTTTCCTTTCTTCGTATTGATGTGAGAAAAAAGGATGGGTTGATGAAACTATTGTTTTTTCTTTTGAAAGTCGCACCTCGACTGGGTGGACCATGTTTTTAAAGTTTATCAAATCGTTTTCTAGTTCTCTTGCTTCGGACTGAGACATGTTCATTGTGTAGATGACTTGATGGTCGATGTAGTCCATCAAAGCAGTTGCCAAAGCTGATACATTTCGACCTCTTCCTGTAAGATTAAAGCTGAAAAGTTGACTCAAAGTGAAAATATTCTCGTTGTCAATAGTTTCATGCTTTTCCACATCGACTTCTCCACGATTCTGAATAAGAAACTTATAAGCTTGAAAGGAAAGAATTTTCTGGACTTTCAGTTCATAAAGAGTGATTGGATCTTCTTGCACTTGCTCGATATTCGCTTTTTGAAGTAAGTCTCTTACTTTGAACTCGGTATCCGCTGCTGAAGGTCCACGAATATTAAGAGAAATCTTAGAGCAATTTGAAGGAATGTCCCAGTAGATCTGGACATCCTCATCACGAAGATAGTCTAATTTCGGCCGAATATAAAAGAATTGGTACTTTTCCATCTGGACCACCCTTTGATTGCTAACTTCTTCTAAAACCTTTTCTTCCCTTTCCTCTTCTCTACAAGTCGAGCACATCCAATCCGTTAAACTTTCTCCAGGACAAGAGACCTGCAAGCATTTGATATGACAACTGACATCACAATTCGAGCAAATCACAAAATTTTTCTCTTCCTCCACCATGATCATATGACACAAACAGCAAGAAACTCCAGTCAAGTCCTCTCCTTCCACCTTTTCCAAAGCCTCAACTCGAACCAGTCCTAAAAACTTGCGACAAATCGAAGTGCCACAATAACAATGAGTAAGCCAAGTCTTATGTGTATCGAACTTGTAATCAAAAGTCAATTCTTCATCTTCCGCAATGTTCCTCCGAGCGAAGATCCCGATGACTGTTTCTCCTAAAACATTCCATTTCTGAGTCTCACAGTTAGGGTCACAAGAATGGTTGATGAATCGAGCCAAGTTCCCTTTACGAGTGGGGTCAATGACTTCATTGCTTGAGATCGACATCAAGTAAGTGGATCTGCTGTGCATGTACCGAAAAAGTCGCATTCTGCCTAGTTCAGAGTTGATGTAATAAATCTCGCCCATGTACTGGATAATGAACTGGCCTTTTCTTATCGCTTGGCCTGCGGCCAAGCCCCACCCTCGGTTCTGTGTCTTTATCGGGTACACCTGTGAGTGCTGCTGAAGTTGAAATCTGCGATTCGTGCATCGGTCTCCTGCAACGCAGAAAGTCGCGCAACATTCAGTGTTCACCATTCGGTTCAGACATTTCCTGCTGCAAGCCACTGTCAAGAGACCGGAGTACTCACCGGTTGAGATCTCTTGAGGAGCCTTACAGCTACAGACCATTATGTCTTCTATTGAAAGTTTCAGATGCTTTCTTTCCAAGTATATCGACTTTCGGATTGGCTTGAAATGTCTTTGGGACTCTTCGATTAACTTTGTGCGTTGTTCGCACTTCTCGAATTGAGGAAGTCTTTTCTATGTTTAGATTACTCGAATTTCTTCGTCTTGGATGTAGTCACGTAGTTCGTTGATACTTTCTTGGGAAAGCTTTATTGGCTCTGGGTTGAAGAAAGCTGGGTTTTGAAGTTGAATCATCTGCTGCCGGAAACTCATTAGTGGATTATTAGATGAGTTCTGGATTATGGATTTAAGAATAAGATTAGATTAGAAGATTTGAGTGTTGAAGGGATGAATTTTAGAATGACTGAAGAGATTTTTTTGAAGTAATTTAATAGCTTAATCAATTTTCAGGAAATAATACTCATTATTGAAAAATCATTATAATTCTTGATGAATCTAGAATTATTTAAATAGCTTAGAAGATCGACATTGCGATATAGTATAGAAAAAGAGACTTATTCTTTTTCTTAGAATTCAAGTTAATTATCAAATCTTTTATCACAAAAAAACTATCCTTCAAATAATATCATTAAAAATTTTTCATTCAAGCTAATCCTAGATATAAGTATCTTAAAAATATTGCCTCATAAAATGGATATCAATCCACGCCTACTCGAATTACTGACAAATATCTCAGACCTTGAAGAAACTCTCAAAAGCGAGCTTCGTTACTCCTCCGAAGCTTTCAACAATGATGACAGTTTTGAAAAATACTTAAAAGACCAGCTAGATTTCTTTTCACTCAAAAAGGAAAGTCTTTATAGAGATTTCAATCTAATCAAAAACCCTTCAAATCATCCGAAAGGATACAGAGCCACCTTGCCTCCTCCGAAAGTAGAAAACAACCCTCGTCTATTTAAATCAAGCTCTTCATTAAATCCATTTAAAAAAGTACAATCATCGAAGATTTTTTCCAAAAAAGTGAGTCCAGCAAGAGGTACAAGTCCTTCAGCTCTAAGATACTCGCCACATTCCTCACCCTCTTCAGCAAAAAGCGAAAAACTGAAATATTTAGACTTGAATCCAAACCAAGACTCCCCTTTAGCCAGCACCCGTTCTTCAACAAGCAGCACTGTCTCAGAATCAAAAGCAGATTTATATCAAAAGTACCAAGAACAGCGAGAAATTCGCAACAAGGCTCATCAAGAAATGCTTGCATTAAAAGAGCAGATGCTTCTAGAAAAAGAACTGAAACTTGAAGCAATGATGCGTGTGGCGCAGGAAGAACCGAGAAAAAAACAGTTTCTTGAAGTGAAGGACGAAGGTAAAACATTTACTGGGGTCAAACCTCCTCGTTCTCCTGTTTTTGGTAAAGGAAGAGAAAATGATAAAATTGTAAGAGGTATTTAGAATGACTTGGTTCAAGCGATTTCAGGAATTCCTCCGAAACAAGTCGGGTTTTGTGTTGATTTGGTAAAAAAAAGAGAAGGAAGTAGTTAGAAGGACTATTAAATATATTAGTTTTCGTGACGGTCTGAAAGCATTTTGCTGAATGTTGACGTCATCATTTCTATCACGTGGTCAATTGAGTACTCGCCTTCTGGAAGGTCTTTTATCAGGTAGTCCTCGGTTATCAGCTCGTCAGATAGCAGCTCCAGGTAAAGAAGTTCGACTTGTTCTTTGGACATCGGAAAAGTCTTTCCTGTGAGAAGATCTCTGATAGTTTCTGGGCTTTCTACCAAGGTTCCCAACACCCAGCCTTCAGTGAGTTGGTTGAAGTCAACACCTTCAAGCAGTGCATCAGCGAGTGCTTCTCCCTCGAACCCAAAGTCAAAGTCATCCATTTAACTACTACAAAGCTCACTTCTCCAGATTAATACCTGCAGATCCCTTAAAAAACAACAAAAAATACCCTGATTAAATCACTTTAATTGTTCATTTCTTTATCCACTCCCTAATAATGTCAGGACTCACAGGAAACATCCTAATGGGAGCCAGCAGCAGCTTACCTACTAACGAAATTCAAGATCACAGCTCACTTGAAGAGCCAGTCATCGCAACAATAGTAATTCATATCTAGACACGTGACCTCAAAAGAATCGGATTCAAACTGAAGTGTGTTATGATGCCTCGACTTTCGGATGAAGAAAAGTCAAGAGAACTACGGGACTGGGATTTGTGGGGTCCTTTGTTGTTCTGCTTGATGCTTGCTATGACCCTTTCTTTATCGTCTAATGTTAAAGCCTCTGATGGTGGAAGACTCGTGTTTGGAATTATATTTGTGGTCGTATGGATTGGTAGCGGGGTAGTTACATTAAACGCCCAGCTTCTAGGAGGTACTATTTCTTTCTTTCATAGCGTCTGTCTTCTCGGATACTGCTTATTTCCTCTGAATATGTCAGCAATACTTCTAGCGTTTATCGGAAACTACAACAGTTTGATTAACTTGGTAGTGGTTCTTGCAGGGTTCGGATGGAGCACTTACAGTTCTATCGGCTTCATGGCAGGACTTGTGCCCGCTTCAAGGAAGGCTCTTGCGGAGTACCCTGTTTTGCTTTTTTATTTGTTTTTGGCGTGGTTTATTTTAGTAGTTTCTTGAATACTTTAGATGAATTTGAATTATTTTAAAAGGTTTTGTTAGGGTTTGTGTCCGCTGAGCGGAGCCAAAAATTGGTATAGGAATAATTTTTTTATAGCAGAATAGCTTCACTTTCGATCATTAGACTATTTGCCTCCCTGAATTAGGACGTTTAGGCAGAGAGTTTAGGGAGAATCGGTTTTATAGTCATTTTTGTGGATTTTTTTATGGGATTTCAGCAGTTTGAGGTTTTAGCTTGATTGGGAAATGAAAGAGTGTTGAAATTATTTAATCTTAGAAGGTAAAGATTAAGATTTAGGGAATTTCATTTTATCGAATTGATTTTTATGATTATATCAGATTAATTACTTTTACAAGAAAAAATCTTATAGAACCTCTTAATCTAAACTTATCTATAAATATACCTTTAAACCACAGACCTCGGGTAATACTCCCACTTTTTCTCATACTTACATCGCCTTTTAAGTACAAAAGCGATTTTCAGCATCAAAAAGAAAGTTCCAATAGGCGGAAACAACACAGCAACTAAAGCCAAAACAAGAAATCCAAAACAAGCAATTAAAGTCCCAAAAGCAAATCCAAGTAAAATAGCTAAAGGATACAAAGTCCTTCCAGTGAACTCCAAAGCAAACTGAGTAGAAAAAACAACACAATACCCAATCATTCCAACTACCAGAACCACAGGACTAATCAAGAAAAGTCCAACATAAGTCAAGATCTTAATCCAGGTTTTGAGATGCCTCTGATGAATATGAAAATACTCGTTTTTCAAGAAGACAAACAAAAAAACCGCAAAAGGAAGAAGAGCTGGTGCCAGAATAAGCGCAAAAATCGTTGTCCAATACAACTCAAACATGTTTTTCCCCATCATGCAGTGATAGTCGTTATGGTCCTTCATGTTGTTTCCGCAGTTCCAACACCATGAATAGTTGCATAAAGGACATTTCATCTCAGTGCAGCCTCCGTCTCGTAAGACTCGATGTTTGCAGTTCGGGCAGAATTTTATATTATTGCTTGAAGCCCATTTTTCGAACTCTTTGTCTAGCTTGTTGCTGCATTTTTTACCTTCGTGCCAGTCATTTCCGCAGAAATAACAGAAATTTGAATCGCATTGACTGCAGGTTAGTTTCTTGTTTTTCACACTTCCGATTGAGTAACCTTCACAGCCCGGCTTACTGCACCATCTTAGGTTTATGTTTTTTTCTAGAAGTCTCAGACGTCTGAAGGTTTTGTATTTCACGTAACTGTTCGAGCTCACTAGTGATTTTATGTATGAGTCTTCAAGTTGAGTTCCGCAGTCGTTGAAAGGACATAACATCTTGAGCACTTCACCATTGATTATCTTGTATTCAAGGTACATCCTCATACAGTCTTCACAGAAGTCATGATTACAAGGTTTGATATTAGAAGACCTCGGCCTATAAGTGCTACAAATCATACAAACATTAGCAGCAGGGTCAATAATTTCCTCCAACAGATGTTCAGCAAGTTCGTTCATTTATATCAGAAAAATTCTAGATAAAAAATGAATCAACTCCAATACTCTACCAAAATCCCTAAACTTAACCATTTCAATTCCACTAAATCAAGACTATTCCATTTCCTCTCTGTTGAAAAAATGTCTCATTTCTAATAAATGTGGATCCACCTGTTGCTCCTCTCAGTGTCATCCCAGACCTGTCCAATCTTCGCATGTCACGAAGGAGGTTTCGACATTTCCCCGACATGCGCTGCTTTGAGTCCATCGAACAACATAATTCTTCAGATCTGCGACGGTGACAAGACCTTTTGCGATACCCGAGGGACAATAACGAAAAATCACACCTGTTCCAGTGGGCCTCCGCCTCCAAGAACAGCTTTTGCCTTTCCCGGCGAGCATTGCTTCCAAAACTCAGACTGCCTCAGCAATTCTTGCGTCAACAACGTGTGTCAGGGACAAGGCCCAGGCGGACAATGTGTGGGAAATCCCGACTGCGACATCGGGTTTTACTGTGGGGCTGGGTTTTATTGTGTCCCGCAGTTACCTTATGGATCTACCTGCACTAATGACTTTCAGTGCCAGAATAACTTGGCTTGCAATAGAACTTTGTTTGAGGATGGAACTTGTGTTAATTATTTCTCGGTTCCTGTTGGAGGAATTGTGGGGATTTGTCAGGATATGCTTATTGAAGGAGTTTCGAACCTTTGTCAAACTGGAGCTTGTTATATTCCTAATCCGGATTTTGATACTGTTGGGTATTGTCATCCACCTTATATGAACTTGCATGGATTTCCTTGGGCTTGTCAAAATGATACTGATTGTGTTGGGTATAATGGGTTTACTTCTACTAATGGAATATGCTCTTGTGGAATGTCTTCAAGCGGAGCCGCCTACTGCGACAGTTTTTCAAACGACCCTCCTGCATTCACACTGAACCTTCTAAGTCAAGTTCACGTGAACAGTTCAAGCATGTTCAACTGCCACACCCAGCGTCGATTCGACATATTCTGTTTACGTCAAAACCTTGGTCCAGCTCAAGTAGGAAACTATTTATTTATGTCAGAAGAATCGACAGACACAGCGCGTTACATAGAAAACGATTTCTGCACGGAGCACATATTCAACTACAACCATTTCAACCCAAAAGACTACCACTGCCCTTCCTACGGCTGCGGGCAATCAGCAGGCTGGTCAAACGGGACCTGTGTGACCTTCGCAGAGGCTGGGAACAAATACGAGATCCAGACCTGCAACTCTTCAACTCCATTCTGCGACATCACGATATCCGAAGCGAACAAATGGCAAAACGTGACTTGCAAGGCAGCCCCCGGCGCCCCTCTGAAGTTCCCAGGAGACCCTTGCTCGACAGGATTCGAATGCAACACCGGGAACTGCACAAACAAGGTATGCCAAGGGGTCTCTCAAGGACAGTACTGCACATCAAGCCAAAGCTGCAATGTAGGACTTTACTGTGTTCGAAGCAACTACATCTTCACTTGTCAGCCGCTGATCCAACCTTACAACTTCGGATGTGGCAGTGATTTTGACTGTGTTAATTGGTGTGGATGTAGATATACAAGTGGCGGACCGCCTGGCACTTGTGTTCCTTACTTTTCGTTACCTGCGAATTCGACTGTGCAATGTGGAGCTTCAGGAATTTCTTATCTTTGCTCGACTGGGGCTTGCTATGCAGCAAGCACGAGCATGTATGGACTTTGCACAAAGGCTCCAGTCTCTGTCAACCCACTGCCTGCGACTTGCTTGTTTGACGGGCAGTGCACAGGAAAGAACTCGTTGGGACAGACCTTCAGAGGGACTTGCACCTGCGGGTATAACACTTTTGGAGGAAGTTACTGCTCGGTCTTCGCTGGGGATAAACCTGGAGTCACTTTCTTTAATACTTTGAAGAAAATATTAACAAATACTACTGCTGTCAGCTTGTGTCAGACTACAAGAAGACTGCAGTTTGATTGCTTTAATATTGTCGCGTCAGCTGTTGGAGCTAGTAACACTACTTGGTACTTGCAAATGTTGAACTTTACCAATTATCCTTATTATATCGGAAATGATGAATGCACTAAACAGGTCTATACGAGTGACTTCTGGAATAATGTAGGGATTATGGAAGCTTTGAAGGGAGAAACTGATTTAGAACTAGGAGAAACAGGGATGAAAGTAGAAAGTTTCTAATAGTTAATCTTATGGTTATTAAATTAATGCTTAACTAACTCCTCGTGTTTTGAAGAGGCCTTCGAAGGGAATCGGTTGGTTGTCTTGCGCCTTGAATTGTGACGAGTTGTAAAAAGTTCTGAGAAATTGAGTCTTTTAGTTGATTTTCTGAAGTTTCTCGGTGTTTGAGTTGGGATTCAGAGAGTAATGACTCAGAGGGTCTTTTGCAGGGCAAGTCGAAATTTATGATCTGTTGTTTTATGAACTCTCCGTGGAGGTCTTCGATGAAGTACTCGTTGATTGTAAATAGTTTTTCTGAATTTAGATCAGTGAACTGTTGAAGAGTTGATGGTACGAGTTGGTCTAGGTGGTCTTGAATGGCTTCGGATGAATAGTCTATTAATATAATATCTTTCTTATGGTCTTCCAGATCTATAACGGATGGAGTTGAGTTCGATGTGGGAAGGTTTGATTGATACAGGATATTGTTTTGAGAGCTTAGGACCCTTTGCACATTTATATGATTTAAACTATTCCCCGGTTCCCAGCACATGACTTCCGAAGAATTCGACTCCGTATCCCTAATATCTTCCTCCTGCCAAGACTCTTCTGAGCTATCAGAGTCATAAGAAAATTCAGAAAACTCAGTAGTACAAGTTGAGCACATCCAACGAGTAGGGTCAACATCGAACCCAAGACAATAAGTATGAACCGCAATAGGACAGGCGAAAGAGCCTTTGCAAGTGATCAAGCAATCCTGACTGACACTCGAGCAAACAAAGCAAGTAACCTGCCAGTCCTCCTGATCGATTCCAGAATCATTTTTCGAATCATTCATTGAGATGACTTTGACAATCTTTCCTCCAATCTCTTTGTAAATATCTGAATAAGTCTTCCGGCAGGTAGGACAGTGAGCAGAGAGCTTAGACCATCGATAAATGCACGAGTAATGAAAGTTATGAGCACAGCAGTTTAATTTCCCTTTGATAAAAATGTTTTCAAAGCAAATTTCACATTCTTTACAGTAAGAGTTCATTTTCTTTATAAACTTTGTCCGGACTTTTTTATTATCCGCACTTATTATTAAATGGAAGTCAAGAGTATTTTAGACTCTGTTATAAAACTTCGAACTGAACTTCAGCAAAAAAGAAGCCAAAGGGATTACTCGAGGTCTGTCTCGCCTCTCTTCAACGGCTTTGTAATCCCTAAGACTCATGCAGAAAACATCCCGGGATATGAGAAATCCATGAAAAATTCACAGATTCCAGAAAATCGAGAAGAACTTGTACAAAAATACACTTCTTTTAAATGTCCTCTGCCGAAAAGACGCAACAAGTCAAAAGCTTATAAAGTTGATGCCGCTGAGTTGATTGCTTTAAGTCTTAGGAAGGCTTGGCAGAGAGTTTTTAATCATATTCGTGAATTTACTGGACAAAAGAAGAGAGTATTGCAAAAACCTCCGATTTGTAGAAGTGCTAGGACGAGAAATTACTCTAGAGGAAGTTTTCATGAAATTTTGTTTGAAAAATGTGAACCGCCTGGAAGGGAAAATGTGGAAAAGTGGAAAAGTTGTTTAAGGGCTCTGGCTAGATTTGTGATTTGTGTTGAAAATTTGAATAAGAAGGTGAAAGGTTTGATTTTTTTTGAGATTAAGGAAAATGTTAAAGAGTTTGATAGAGTGGGTGTGGAAAAGGGCTTAAAGGGAAAAAAAACTATGGATGATAGGAAATTTTTTACGGATTTCAAGCAAAGGTACTTAAAACCTGAAGGTTTAAATATCAACACTCCAAAATTTCTTATTCAACTGCCTGCTACAAAATATTCAGACCTTTTAAAACATTCCCCAAAAACCTCAAAAAAACCCCGTCCTTGTCTCACTCCTGGAAAAATCTTTAAAACCAACTTTTCCGGTTTTTCCGACTGTTCCGAAGAGCCAGAAAGAAACCCGACATTCGGTGCAGAAGACCTAGATAATGAAGAATCTCTAAACATCGAAGCCCTAAAAGCCCAGAATTCTCTCCGTTCAATAGAAATCCAAAAATCTCTCTTACTTCTCGAAGAATCAAACTCAAAGCAAAGACAAGATCTTAACCATTCCAAAAGACATTCCCTGAGTTCATCTCGTGGCTTAACAGAGGTTTCTTCAAGTTTCGACAAACAAGGAGAGTCCTTTCCACTCTCTCGATTAGCTTTAAAATCCCAGGTCTGCGAGTCCTTAAGCGAAAATTTCATAAACGACGAGGACCTAAGCCTGAAAAGTTTTAACCAAATGATTCAAAACTCAAGTTTCGACAAAGACCTGTCAATTATAAAACATTCAAACAAAGAACTCGCTGAAAGTTTCGATTCAAGACTTTCAATTCGCTCACATTTGAAAACAGAAACTCCAGTCAAGCCTTATTCAAAACCTGAAAGTCCTGGAGCTTTTAAAAGAGAAACTCCTTCTCGTCAAGGCCGGAAAAAATTAATTAAAAGACTTGAAGCTTTAAGTAAGTTGGAAGACACTTTCACTACTCGTTTTTCCTCTATTTTCCTTGAAATCATTTCAGAAATTCAACAAAAAAACGCAGTTGTCTGTCTTGTCAAGATGAAAAAAATCCCTTTGCATTTATTTCGAAGAACTTTAAAGATTTTTTTATCAGCTCGGCCAAGAACGGTTGTTTTGAAAGCTGTGAAAGGACTTATAAGCTGCTTTAACTGCAACTTCTTGAATTGCAAGGAAAGGACTTTGCGTAAGTGGCAGATGAAGGTTAGACTTGAGCTGATTAGGAAGAAAGAAATTTATCTTGCAATGAGCTCTTTGGTGGAAGTGGTGAAAAAACATATCTTTACTCGGAGCTACTTTTCGTTCAATTTAATTAAGAAAATATTCAAAAAGATTGAAATTAAAGAGTTTTCTATGAAAATCTCGAATAAATCTTTGACTCATACTTTGATTGCGATTTTGAATAAAAAGAAAAAAGTTATTTGGAACCTGATGAGGAAAAACTCTCGATGTCAACGATTTTGTCCTCATGATATGATCGCGGTCTTTTGGAGATTATGGAAAAAGGTTGTTTTTTTCAGGAATCAAGGTAAAGTCTTGGTTATTTCAGGAGTTGTGGAAATACTTAAAAAGAAATGCTTTCCTGTTTTGTGGAATGCTTGGAAATCTTTGAAAAATTTGAGCTTTTCTCAGTCAAAAGTCCAACAAAAAATTCTAATCAAAAAATATATCGAGTCCTGGATGACCCTATCGAATTCCAAATCAAATAAATGGATCCATTGTTTTTACCAGTGGAAGCAAGTCCAAAACGACGAAAAAATGACCAGATTGAAAGAATACAAAACATTTTTCATGTAATTCTCAATAACCCAATTTTCTAATTTCAATAAAATCCTTCAAATCCCATCCCAATCATAAGAATCTAAAAAGCCTCT
Organism: Stentor roeselii; assembly: GCA_006503475.1. NCBI lineage: Eukaryota > Ciliophora > Heterotrichea > Heterotrichida > Stentoridae > Stentor > Stentor roeselii. Next base: position 28,784 of record RSEH01000256.1, read on the forward strand.
TGATTCAACAATTCCAATAAAAATGGGTCAGGAGTTAACAAGTATGTGCTCATGTTTTGATTCAGTGAAAGAGATGGCAAGCGAAGTCGACGTTCAAGGCCGAGACTCAAGCAAGATCGTGATTCACAAAGAACAGCCAAAACTAGGAGAAATCGAAGGTTTCAGTCACGCCTCTCTCAGAACGGCTTTCACATCAGTCAAAGCTCAGTTCGAAAGCCTTGTCTCGGAAGGTACCACCGGGTACGACGTGATAGTTGACAAAGAAGAGTGCAAGGTTTACTCTCGCGAAGCTGAAGAAGGCTACGTATTGAAGTACACCTGGCTGGTGCCTTATCCAGCTTCAAAATTTAAAGAATTTATGGACCGGGTCGACCTGCGCAAGACCTGGGACGCGAATATTGATGTTTTAGACCAGATAGGAAAATTCACGGAAAATGAAGCGATAACTTACACGAAATATAAGAAGTTCCTTACATTTGACCCGCGAGAGACACTGGCATATACGACATCAACGAAAATATTCAACAACTTGGCGGATGTGACTTTTTCAGTTGAAAGTGAAAAGTACCCGATTGAGTCAAATATCGTCAGGGTTAAACTTTATGTTGCTGGACTTTACCTTGAGTCGATTCCAGAAGATGAAAAAGGAAATCTTACGAAAGTTACGTGTTTTTCTCATATGGATGTGGGATTGCCCAAGAATTTGAATAATATCGCGAGGAAATTCGCAGGCACTACCATTCCGCCACTGACTAAGAAGATTAATACTCAGATGAAGAAGTTCGTTGAAAGCCAGGAAGGTTAGTAGATATTTTAAGATATAGGAATAGTTGTTTTGATTAATTGGGGTTTTAAGATGATAGGTTTTTTTTAGGTAGAGATGAGGAATTGGGAAGAGGATTAGTTTGAAGTTTGGATTATGGATTTTTTGGAATTGAATAGGCTTGATTTGGGCGTTGAGGCAGGGTTGTGCAGGGAATGAGAAATTTGGCAGAGAGGAATTTTGGAATGTTGGGAGATGAGGATGTGATCTGTTTATATGTTGGTCTGTTGTCTTGTGATAGAGATGCTTCTTATGATGAGATAAAATATGGATTGATAAAGTTTTTTTGGATTTGGAATGTTGGACGGGTGTTTAATATTGGAGGTAGTTGGATAAGGTTAGGATTGAAATTTAATGGGTTGTGGATACACAGTTGTGTATATCTGAACTTGAAGATAATATGAAGAGGAAGGTCAGGATTAGTATTTATAGATAATACTGATAAGTTTATATTTGATGGAGTGAAAGTTCACTCTTCCTTCACTCAAAAAACCAAATTTTTCATCTCTATTAATTAATTTAAGGCTCGACACCTTTCAATCTCTGTTCCTTGAGAAAAACAGCATATCTTCTAAGCTGTCCCTGAAAGCCATAATTGGGATTAATCCAGGGTCTTTTTCCTTTAACCAAATTAAACGCTTTGAGATACTCCATTTTATGAAACCTCATCAAATACGCGATGACAATGCTAGAAGATCGAGAAACTCCAGCAAAACAATGAACCAGGACGTTTTTTCCTTCTTTGACAGCTTCTCGAATGAAGTCAGTGGCTTCCTTGAAGTAAAGGTTTAGACGTGTCATGGGCTCATCAGTGACTGAGATGACTTTATACTCGAACTCTTCTGGAAACTTCGGAGGAAGACATTCGCAGACTGTCAGAATTCTTGAAATATTCAGATTTTTCAGCACTTGCAGGTTGTAAGCAGCTCCAACTGACCCGAGAAACAGATGATCCACAATCTAGATCCTGATCGAAAATTACCTTTTGAGGAGTTGAGTCACTTCGAGATATCTGAGAGATGTATACTCGCTTCATTCGCTCAAATGCGTCGATTGGTGCAGGGATGATTTTTTGTTTTACAACAGATCCTTTTTTCATTATTATAAGGTTTCATGATTAAGGTAAACTTTTAACTAAAAAATACTTTTTTTCAAGAAAATTCTTCTTTGATATAAAAAAGTTTATTTAGGATTAGTATTCAATTTCTGCTATTTTTAACAAAAAGTTATTATTTCTCTTTCTGTCATTTTTCTGTAATTCTCAAAACATTTAAAATTCTAAAAATTCTCTTCATTCCTATTCCTCATCCCCAACTTCTCCAAAATTAATTTAAACGAAATTTTTTCTAGTTAAAAAATTTCTTATATAATAAACCTCTCATATAATTAATCCTATTCTTACATGGCAAATAACAAACATGATCTCTTTACTGACCTGAAAGAAGTAAGCGAAGTTTTCGGCAGCAGTGTCGAAACCAACTTCAGTCTAAGTCCAGAACTTCCGACAGACCCGCGAACCTACCCAACGACTCCAAAAAGCCATCAATTTTTATTCGACCTTCCAAATCCAGGAACAGAAGAAAGGTACTCTTTTGTCTTTTCAAAGTTAGAATCAACGATAAAGGACCTAGAAGAGTCTTTTATAAGTGTCAACATTCGAGACGACTGTTCATTCCAGCCGAAACAAGTTTTACTTCGAGTGCCTCATCGTCGACACACGAGCATCATCGCTAGTAATTTAAATGCCATTTAAACCAACATAAATACATTACTCTTCATCCAAGCCCCGGAGTTCATTTTCAATGCGAGTGCGATTTTCCATCAAATTCGCGATTTTTGCTTTGAGGTCTTCTTTCGTCGGGGTCCTGACCAAGTTTTTATTTTTAGGTGAAGCTTCTAAAGTAGATAAAAGTCTCGCTGCAGTGTTTCCTGAGTAGTCGTCAATGTTTGTCCTGTCAATGCTCATCATAGGAGTGTGGATTCTGCTGTAAACTCGGCCGTCTGGAGTTGGAGGTCGCAGTCCAGGCGAGTTACTTCTAGGCATGGTTAAGATATTCATAGTTCTTTCTTTGTAGTCCTTCGCTCTTTGTGCGAGTTCTCGTTCTAAGTTCTCAAAAAGCTGCCGATTTTTCGCTTCTAATTCACTGACCTGGCCCCTTAAGTTCGAGTTGTCTTTCATGCATTCGGAGTACTTGCCTTGCCAGTTGTCAGAGGTTTCTTTCACTGATTTTATCAGAAACTCTTTTTCACTTACTCGAAGATGAATGTTTTCCAGGTCATGACGCATTTCGTCCAGTTGTCGCTTTGCCAAAGAATTTTCATCAAGTAAATTTTTTAGAGATTCTTGAGAACGGTTCACTTCAGATTCTCGGTCATTTAAAATTTGCTTTAAAAATGCGATTTCTTTGTCTTTCATGCTGGACTGAGCTACCCATTTCTGCATTTCAGAGGATTTTATTGAGATTTCGTCTGAAAGGACTGAAGAAATTTGAGCTTTTTCTTGTCGTGCGTGGTCGATCACCATGTGAAGCTCTTGGATCTCACATTGACTGGAGTCGAGGTCGGACTTTAAGGTGAGTAGATGATTTTCTTGTGATGAAAGAGTCAGTTTTAATGAATTGATTGTATCTTCCTGCATTTTTACTTGGTTTAGAAGTTTTTCTAGTTGGTCTTGTTTTTCTTTGTTGGAAAGAGAAAGTCTTTGGAGCTGGTCGTCTTTTTCTTTCTGGAATTGACTGTGCCGAGTGAAAAGTTCAGAATGATCACGGGATAAAAAGTCTTTTTCTTTTGAAACCTGTGCCAAATGAGCAGAAATTTGTTCTTTTTCACGAGAAAGCTGAGATAAGACCTCTTCTTTTTCCTTGGTAAGTGAATGAATTTTAGATAAAAGATCTTCTTTTTCCCTAGTAAGTGAATGAATTTTAGATAAAAAATCTTCTTTTTCTCTGGTAATTGAATGAATTTTAGATAAAAAATCTTCTTTTTCTCTGGTAATTGAATGAATTTTAGATAAAAGATCTGAGTTTTCTCGAGAAGCTTCTTGCATCATTGAAACATTTCTCTTGTTTTCTTGGACTATCTGCTCGTTTTGAGACCTTGAAATTTTCAGATCTTCTGATAAGTGCTGTGCTCGAGTCTTAAGTCTTTCATTTTCTTGAGACTGTGAATCAAGTTTTGCTTTTATTTCTAAAAAGTCTTTTGCAGTCTTTTCATATTCATTTGACAAGCTGTGCATTTTTCTTTCTTTTTCCAGGTAAAGATCATCGTACTTTTCAAAAAGCTGCGCTTTTTGATTAGAAAGTGTCTCAATTTCAGCGGAAAGGCCCGCGTTAAGTTTTTCATTATCAAGGACGAGGTAATTGATTTTATTATTAAGTTGAATATTTTCTTTTTCAAGTCTTTGCAGTTCTTCCTCGATTTCTTGAGAGTTTTCAAGTTTTCTAGTTAAAACTTCTAAATTTCTCATAAGTCCAGAGTTATCCTGTTTAATTTTTTCATTCTCGGCAAGTAAAGATTCGATTTTCTTTTGTTTTTCATAGTTGACCCTTTCAATTTCATCTGATAAAGAATGCTCAGTTGCTTGTTTTTCAGAAGAAAGAATTTTCAAATTTTTCATAATTTCAGAATTTTCATAAACTTTTAGGTCCAGTTGCTCTTTCAACAACTCGACTTGAAACTTGAGTTCTTTATTTTCTTTAAAATACTTATCAAGTTCATTTTTCATCATCGACTGAATTTTTTCTTTTTCCGCAGATAAAACTTCATTTTTTTTGAACTGGTCGCCGAGGTCTTTCGAGTATTTCTCGATTTGAGTCTGAAGTCTTTTTCTTTCCAGGTCACTTTTGGAAGAGTTTTCTTGAAATTCATGGGTCAAGTCGTTTAGGTCTTGTTGGCAGGTTCGAATGGAATTTTCGTATTCTTGGATCATATTTTCCGCTTTTTCCAATTCTTTTTCAAGCATTTTTCTTTTGCTAGATTCGAAAGAAATCATGTCTTGGAGTCCTGAGATTTCATGTTCACGAGCCTCGTCGATTTTTTTTAATTCATTGCGAGTGAGATTGCGACTATCCTCAAGCTGCCTTTTATACATGGAAAGTTCTTCTTTATAAGCACTGGCTTCTACCATGACTTCATGACTGTTCCTTTTAGCTTCATTTAAACAAGAGTTAAGTTCTCTTATTTCCCTATCATCCATTTCAATTTGACTTCTATATCTTTCCAGTTCTTGCTTATATCTCATCACTTCCCTATTCAACTCTTCAACAACTTTTCCACTATTCCTTCTATCCCCTTCATATTTTTCACTTAAAATCTCAAAATTCCTCTTAAGTTCTTCATACCCTTTATAAGTCTGTCTGACTTCAAGACTTAATTTATCAACTTCATCAAATTTCGGCTTTTGTCCTTCATTTTCTTCAACTTTTCTTTTTCTTTCAGGAGTTTTACATTTCAAATTCACATCACTTCCAAGTCCAATACAGAAATTTCCTCCACATGCGACTTTTTTAAGACTTTTTCCTTTTAAAGAAGGGACAAGTGTGGGTGTTGCACGGATTTCATAGTCATCAAGTCCAAGCTCGCCGTTAGAATTTCCTCCCCAAACATGGACTGAGCCTGTTGCGTCGACTGCCACGCCGAAGCCCGCGCCGAGGGCCAGGTCGACGACGGGTTCTCGGAGGGTCCAACGATGTGGCAAGAGGTATTCGCCGAAGATTCCTGAGCCCCAGATGAAGAGAACTCCTTTGTCGCTTATGGCTGCTGAGAAGTTGTTGCAGCGGACTTTTTTTATTATGACTCCTTCTAATGAGGTTACTTTTTCTGCACGGTTTTGGCTTTTTTTGTTGCCTAGACCTAACTGGCCGAAAGAGTTTCCGCCCATTGTGAATACACTGCCTCGGGTTGAGACTATACCTGTGTGGAAGACACCGCAACTTACTTGCTCTGCGTCTTCTGGAAGGTCGATTGGGATTGGAGATAACTCTTTCTCACGACGACCTGTGCCTAGCTGACCTGCTTCTCCACCGCCTGTCATGAAAAGGGATTTTTTACCGGTTTTGTCTTTTAGGATTATGCCTGTGTGCCTTGATCCACAGCTTACATCGATTACCTGTCCCCTAGGTAAACTCATCTGCGCAGGACTATATCTCGATTCAGTGGATCCAGTCCCCAGCGCTCCGAACTCTCCAAGTCCCCAGACAAACACATCTCCAGTTTCAGTTATGACAGCAGTATGCGCCCATCCACATGAAACTTTACTGCAAATACAACTAGATAAGTCCTCCACGAGACAAGGACTTGCAGAATTGCGAATAGTTCTTGAGCCAATTCCCAGTCTTCCGTCAGTATTGCTTCCCATCGTGTAGACGTGCCCTGAGTTAGAAATGAATGCGGAATGTTCTTCGCCGCAGCTTATTTCTTTTATTATAATGTTGAAAGAGCAGAAACGGGGTGAAGGGTAAGTCTTGTTCAGCACCTTTCCGCCCAGACCTAACTGGCCGAAGTGATCCCCGCCCCATGCAAAAACTTCTGTGTAGCCTTCTGTCATATTTAAAAATTAACGTATTTGAAGGTTAGAATTTGCAAAAGAATGAGAAATAGTTTATGGGATTTTTATATTTTTAGTGTGGAGAATTATGGAAAGTTTTTTGGTAGTGGGTTGATTAGTTGAAGAGGAATTTAAGTTTTTTATCAAGTTTTAAGTTTTGGAAGAATGGGGAGGTATAGGAGATTGTTAGTTTTTTTGGAAATTGGGTTTTTATAAGAAAGTTTGAATTTCCTTGGAGGGTGTAAATTTAGTTAGAGTTATTGAATGAAGAATTAAAATGTTTCTATTAGGTTATGATTTTTTTTTTGTACCTGAATTTTTAAATGGGGAATCTTGATGTTAAGGTTTGTCAATCAATTTGATTTTGATTGTAGAGCTGTCACTGGATTACTTATATGAATTTCATTGTATCTAGTAAATCAGTTTGGTTAACTGCACTTATATCAAGTTAATACTTTTTTTATTCATTCTCAATTAATTATAATTCAAGTTTAACTGGAAATACATTTTTCAAAATTAAGATCCTTTAATTCAATGAAAAATAACGAACTTCTGATAGAGATTTATAAGAAGCATCTAAGTTTAAGCTCTAAAAATTGAGGTCTATTATGATACTGGTGAAAATATGAAGAAATTATAATTTTTCAGGAAAAATGATATAGTCTATTCACTATATTTTTCTAGGATACTCAAATTTATATCTCTGTGAAAAAAATCTTATTTTCAGTAAATAAACCCTTTTTATTTCACTTTATTTCTTAAGTTTTACTTTTTCTTTGTGTTAAAACTTGAGCACCTTAAAAATTAGCTTCTTTTTAAATATCTTTTCAAATTTGTATCCATTTTATATTGGATAATGCTAATCATATCGAAATTAGATTAATCAAAGATTTATTGGTTTAATTATCGTATAATTAACTAATGATTTACACCTAGTCTTGTTATAAGTTGAAAATAAATCTTGAATGAAAATTATACTATCTAGCTAGCACTCAGATTATAAAAATCTTGAATTTATATAAATTTTTCAATAATCCTCTAATTAGTTAAATTGTGATGATAAAATTCCTTTAATTCTTCTTTATTCTCATACCCTTTTCTAAGTCCTCAATAATTGACTTACCTTATCTTATATTATTTTAAAACCTCAGATTCTCCGATATCCTCAAATTATAATTAAAATCTCTTTTTCGTATATTGAGCAATTTTAAAAAGTAAAGGTTGTAAATTAGTAATCAATTGAATTACAATATTTTTGAGAGCTTTTTCATATATAAATGAATTAAGATATCTAAATTGTCTTTAAGTATAAATCTTCATATTTCCACAACTCTTAACTAAATAATATAAAAACTGTCTTTTTATCATCTTAAAAATTCAACCGGCTAGTATAAAATATTCTATTTCAAAGCAAGGGAAAATATTTGATAAGCTCTTAAATAATGAGTAAATATGGATTATTTATATCTTGATATACTTTTAAAAAGCCTGAAGAAGTTTAAGTTAAACCTGATGAAACTTAAAGAATCAGAATTTTTGAGGCCTCCAACTCTAAAAGTAATTCCAGAAACAAACAAAGTACGTTAAAATTTGAATAAACTCACTACTGGTAATAATCTTTTTCAAAAATCCCTAATTTCTTCTCGTATAAATTTCCCAAAACATCGATCATCCAACTTAAAATCAATCAAATTCCACGTCATCAACTATCCTTCATATCGCCAAATAAAAATGAACCCTACTCCATCATTCAAACCTTCCAAATATTCACTTCACGAGCCTTCATGCGAGTCATCCTGGAAGTCCTCTAAAACCAAGCCAAGCCCCCAGAAAAGTGCAAGTCCAAGTCTCGCCCAACGGCAAGTATTAAAGACTCAAGCCTTTCAAATAAGCCCTAAAAGTCCAAGTCCTATCTTAACCAAACCTTTAACACCAAGCAGCATCGAATCTTCTCATTCTCACTCAAAACTTTTAAAAGGAAAATCAAAATGCAAGACCTTTTCCCGGGAGAGTAAAAATTTTGAAATCAATCCAGGCAAACGGCTTTATTTGGAAGGTCTGGAAAAGGAAAGAATGAAAGAATCGAAAATATTTAAAATCCTTGCTGAAAGAAAAGCTTTAGAAGAAGGCGTTTTGACTTTCAAGCCAATGATCAACCAAAACAGCAGCCGTTTGAAAAAAAAGCAGGACCTGGTTGAGAAAAAAAGACTTTTAAGTGAAAAACTTCTTGGATTGAAGCTGGAACAAGAAAATGAAGAAATGAAAAAATGCACTTTTCACCCTGAAGTGAATAAATCAAGTGCTTTGATGGACAAGGTCAAAACTTCAGATAGAGCTGCTTTTTTATTTTACTCCTCTGAGCTTAAAAGAAGAAAAAACGAAATTTCTTTTAAAAGTCAAACTCAAATGAAAATTCAAGAAGCCGTTGAAAGAGTTTTCCATCAAAAACAACCAAAAACTCCAAAATTTCGCAATCATTGCAAAAGTTCCAACAGAGAAGAAGTAAAAAAATCTGAATTTCATTCAAAGCACAATGAAAACCTTCATTTTTCTTACAAAAACTTTCAAAGGCTTAACAAGAGTTGGAAGCTGATTCCTTATGAAGAAGTCGACATTTCCACTGAAAATTTTCGAATTATTAGTTAAGTTTAACCTTAAAAACCGAAACCTTCAAGTAACTAGCGAGTTGGTTGACTACTGAGTACACAAATGAGCAGTAACGAATAGTTATCAGCGCTACTAGGCTGAAAAAAGCAGATTCTGAAGGCAAAACAGGGAAAAACTTGTTTTGCAGTAAAAAAGCCAACTCGATTATCACGTCGAGGTCGAACCAGTTGAACTTCATGACGCTTGTTGAGCAGATGATCAGTCTTGAATTCACTCTGGCGAAGACTAGTCCGTGAACAGTCATCACGAGAGGAGCGTACTTTTTTATTAAGTCACCTTCGAACCAGAGGTAAAGAGAGATGTTCATCAAAATCATTGGAAGTAGTCTTAGAATAGGCTGAAAGCCTCTTACTTTTGATAAAGTTGTTAATATCATCAATATCGCGATTATGGTCCCCATTCCGATGTTACCGAAGATTAAGATAGTCTCTAAAGTAAATCCAAAGTATTTTTGTTGCCAGGTAGATGCTCCTAATACAGATGTGATCCATAAAATTATTATGTTGGTCCATTGGCCTTCAGTGACTCCCCAGTTAAACATCTGTGTTCGATGATAATGAGTATGATACTCTTCCCAGTGTGTCAAAAAGAAACCCGCCTGAACCACAGCAAAAAGCCAAAAAACATTCCAAGTCAATCCAAGTCCCAATCCCTGAACAACAGCCATCAAAATCAAAGAGCAAGACAGGGAGTCACATCCATGATCCATCAACATTCCTAAAGGCGATGCAAGTTTCAATCTTCTAGCTTGTTTCCCGTCACATGCATCAAGAGTCTGATACATAAACTGAAAAAACCCTGAAAGCGCAAGAGCGAACCCAGGACTTTCCTTCGCAAAAGAAGAGTCAAACGGCAGTAAAATCGCGTAACTTCCAATCATGAAAAACAATCCAACGACTGTGACAGTATTCGGCGCCAGAGTCAAAGGAAAGCAACTCACAAAGGGTTCCCAGATCCAGCGACTTAAAACATTATCTAAAGCCGAGTACCCTGTTGACTTAAACTGATGTTTCGCCAGGTTGGGTAGATGAGATTCTAGAATGTAAACCATTTATATGTAAATAGATGGAATTCTAGAATGTAAAAATATTATAAGAAAATGCAAGAAAAAAACAAAAGATTTATTTATTAGAAATACAAGAAAGGTAACAATGGTTAAAGATTTAATTTTGAAGCTTTTGACTTTTGGACTGACTTCTCGAAAGGCATTATCATGAAACCATGTCGACCTGCAGCGTCGTACATATGAGAAAAAATTCCAGTTTTCTTGTAAAAAACTTTTGGGTCTTCTTTAAGGGCTTTGTGGTAGTCTTCGGTTACGTGAGGGTGAAACGCGCTAATGAGATGCGAAAACTCATCGATTCCTTTTTGAAGTCCTACGTAGACTTCAGAGGGTTTTTTTGTAGGACTAGGCTGGTGACTGATGATGTTGAAGGAAGAGCTGTGGTAGTTGGAAAAAGAACTCAAAGCACGAGCAGGTTGCCAGCTATTGTTGGAAACATTTGACTTGCAGTACCTGGTGACTTGTAACTGGTCATGAGAGTGATTGACAGGAACCTGATAAGAAATATGATCAGTTTTCAACACATAATTCACTTTTTCCCTTTTTTCTCCTTCCCCTTCCTTTTTTTCCCTCTTTCTCAATATTTTCGTGCACCCAACAGCGACTTTCCCAGTCCTCCCATCCAAGTCCTCCCTTCTCTTAACGACATCCCGATGAACATCAATATTCCTAACCAGATCTTTCTCCAAAAACTCCAAAAAAGCTCCACAAGGGTCAAACCCAGAGCCAAAAACTTTTACTCCAGGTAGCCTTCTATCCATTCTTTTTCTCACATATGAAAAATCTCGTCGTCTCATCAAATATAAACCTTTTAAAATGGAGAATCCAAAAAGTTTTGACTGCCGAATCTGCCTTGAAAACGCATCAGAACCAGTAGTGACTCAATGTGGACACCTTTACTGTTGGAGCTGTATCGACAGGTGGATGTCACAAAATCACTCATCTTTAAGTTGTCCAGTCTGCAAATCAGGAATTTCTCGAGAAAAGCTGATCCCAATATACATCAATGAAAATACTAAAGACCCAAGAACTTCAAACCCCAGGCCTAATGCGACTCGAACGCCTCCAGAGCCGAATCCGAATAGTTCCAATGCTCGAAGTCATCCAGACTTTAACTTTTCAGTCGGATTTGGATTGTTTCCTGGCCTTTTTGGACTTTCTTTTAATATTCCTATCACGAGAAGTCAAAATTCTGATACGATGACGAAAATTATGTTTGTTCTCCTCACGCTTTTTATCTTAACTATTTTATTCTAATTGGTTTTTAGGGACTTTGATGAGGTGGAGAGTATCTGACGGAAACAGTAGAAAAGGGAGAGAAGGAAAAGGCCTAGGAAGATTAAAAGGTTGAAGGTGAAGACCCAGTGACCTTTGAAACCGGAATTTAGAACTTCGAGAGAGTATTCCAGAAGGTTCAGTGATCGTGGAAGGGAATAGGATGGCAGGGATTCAAAGGAATCGCTGGATAGGAAAGTAAGGAGATTGGGGACTTGGAAGGGTGAGGAGAACTTGTAGAACTTTGGAGGGTGGATCAAGATACCGCAGGGAAATGACTTGAGACCTAGTCTTTTGTATTGCTTTTTGTTCTTGTCGATATCCACTGAGTAAAACGAAATTTCCCCATTAATCCGCCTCATCACATTACTCACATTTCTCAACAAATTTTCACTAAGCAAATCAGACTCTTTAAAAAACACCACAAAACTGATCCCTTTCTCATTTTCCATCAAATCCTTTAACTGAAAGTCCAAAATCCTTTTAACCTGATAATCCCTTTCCTCATTCAAAGCAAAAACCAGAAGTCCAATAAGGCAATAAACTCCTTTCATTTATACATCATTTAAAATCCATCAAATAATTGATGTCAACAGCAGATTTCTTCCGAGAGCTCCAATCAGACCGCGAGAACTTCTCCTGTTTCGACTGCAACCGAAGTGGAGCCCAATGGGCGAGCATAAACAACGGTATTTTCCTATGCTTCGACTGTTCTTCACATCACCGAGGCCTGGGCGTTCAAAGTAGTTTCGTGAGATCAACAACGATGGACTCATGGACTCCAACTCAGATAAAAACGATGTCATTAGGCGGAAATCGTCGTCTTCGAGAGTACCTCGAAATGTACGGCCTTCCGTCAAACATGAGTCTTTTCTCGAAGTACAACAGTAAAGCTCTAGAATACTACAGAGAAGTCCTCAAAGCAGAAGCTGAAGACCGAATTCACGGAGGCATGCCTCCGTCATTGACACAAGCAATGGTCTCTCAGGTCCAGCCCCCGCCGCCCCGTCCGACTTACACTTCACTTTCGAGCAGGCCTTATATTCCAGAACCTGTTGACAACTCCTGGCTTGGGACGGCAAAAAATGTTGTCGGAAAAGCCTCTGAGATTGTTTCAAACGCAACAGGAGCTGGAATTATTGACTCTTTGAAAATTGCTACTGTTGGGGCTATTGACATGTCGATGGAACTTGGGTCGAACATTGCAGATAGAATTGGTTCAGAAGGTTTGAAGAACTTTGGGCAGAAGTCTGTTAATGTTTTAACTACTGTTGGAGGACTTGCTTATGAAAGTGCTCAGATGGCTATTAACAAGGTGAAGGGAAAAGATGGAAAAAGTGAGAAGTTGTATTCGAATGAGTGGAAAAATGAGAATTATACTAGTGGAAGTGGAGCTTATCGACCGCCTGAAGGAGGATTCACGAGTTACTCAGCAGGAGGGTATTCAAATGAAAGACTCAATGTTCCTAGTAAGTCTTCGTTTTTATCAAGTCGTGGAAATTATTAGCTGGTTAACTATGGAATTAATGATTTTTAATTGTTCCAGAAGAATAAATGGTAAAAACGAAGAAGTCAACATCTCGCTCTGTCATTCTTTCAACTCCTGATAAAAAAAGACACTCTCGACATGTCAGTAGTCAAGTCCTTAACCAACTGGCTCAGAATGGAAAAGACCTGAAGTCATCTTTGGAATCTTTTGAAAATTCTTTGAATCTTGTGGAAATTAATGCGAATTTATTGGTTTCTCCTTTGATCTGCTCGATTTGTGCCTTTAACTTCAATAACAAGGATCGTCTTCCTATTTGCCTTCCTTGCGGTCATTCGATATGCAAGACTTGTGTCTATTCAATGAAGCACTCGTCGCTGACAGGAGTTTGCCCGTTCGACAGAAAAGAATATTTTTTCATTCAAGAGCTACTTCCAGTCAACTTTTCCCTGCTTTACACGGAAAACTTGCAGGAATCACAGACTTGCCCAGTTCATGGCTTTGAAATCGTTGCTTTTTGCGCGGACCATTCGAGACTTTTATGTGGAAAATGCCTGATTTCGCATTTAAGTCACAAGTTTCTTGATATTGAAAATGATGAAGTAAAAAAAATCGCTTTACTTAAAGTCGAACTTTTTAACACCTGGGAAAAAAAAGCTGAAGAATTTGAAAAAACCTGGAAATTTTACTTTCAAGAACTTGAAAAGGTTTCAAATTATTTTCAACAAGACTTAAAAAGAAGAGAAACTTCGAAGTTAATAAGAAAGTATCTCGAAAGATCTTTAAAATCCTTTCAAACCTGCTGTGAAAACAGTAAAATCACGTTAAAAGTCCAGAAATTAAAAGAAAAACTAACTTCTTTTAACACCCTACAGCAGTTAAAAGCTGAGATTCAAGAGCCCGAGTTGAAATTTCCAGATTATTCAGGTCTTGAAGAACTTTTAAGACTTTCAGAAAATTAATAACTTAACTTTAATAAAATGAGCAGAGGTCAAGAAATCCTCGTAATGACTGTGAACATCAGCGAGACTAAAAAAGACAAAATAATTGTTCACGAGTTCGACAAGCCTGAACTCCTCGCAAAAGACTTTATCTTCAAATACAACCTGAACCCTTCTCTAGTCGAGCCGCTTACAAGTGAAATAATTTTTAACATCTCAGACCTATGCCCAGTGCAAAGTCTTCCAAAGTCAAGTCCAACTTTTCTCCCTTCCAGAAGCGAGTCATCAGATTTGGTCCTTTCTGGGAACTACGGCGAACGTCTTTACTCGAAAGGTCTAAAAAAAATTGAAAGAACTGAACATTCGAAACTTCTTCTTAAGACTCGTATCGATGAAGAGTCCAGTAAAGAACTTACATTTAAACCTAAAATCAATCCAGTCTCTGATTTAATCGCTCAAAGAATGGCGAATCGATCACAGGACAGTGTTAGAAGAAAAGAGTCAGCTATTGCAAGGTTTCAGTCGGAAAAGACGGAGGAAGAAAAAAGTGCTTGCACCTTTGCACCGAAGATTAACCCTAACTCGTCGAAGATTCTTCAGAGTAAACAAAGAAGTGGCGGTAATAGATTTGAAGAACTTTATGAGGACTCTTATGCGAGGAAGGTTAAACAATTGCATTTGCAGAAACAGGTTGAGTACTCTTTTAGACCGGAAATATTGCCTTGTAGTGGAGTCAGCTCTAGTGGGGATAGACTTTTTTATAAAAAACCTCTGGATGATAGTAAAACTTCTCAAAGTGAATTGTATGACCCGGAAACGGGACAGGAGTTCTTTGTGCCCAAGATTAATGAAGGGAAGTACCAGAGATATCGAGAGCTGCCGATTGGGGAGCATCTTTATAGGCAGCAACGACCCAAAAACGACCTCCAAGAATCAATAATCACAAACCCAACCTTCGAAGCCAAGACAAGAACAGAGCGTTTAATAAAAATCGCAAAAAAGCGACGTTTCCGAGAAGTCTTCGAACAGCTGAACCCAGACGACCAAGACATAATAAGCTACAGAAGAATAAACCCAAAGTTCGTAGAGCCTTTAGTATTAAGACTAATGCAGCCATTGTTAGACGAATTAAGAGAAGAAGAAGAAACTTTAGATTTTGAGCAATTTTCAAATAGTATGGACAACTTATTGAAAATTCTAGCACCTGATGAAAGAGACGTTTTTTTAATCAGTAGAAAAAATCGTGAAGACTTGTCACAAACAAGCCACGGGAAAAAATCAGTCAGCGCCGTTGAAGGCTCAGCTGTTTATATGAGACAAGTCGAGAAAAAACTAGGAGTTCAAGCGAGACTTGAACTTGAAAGAGAAAAAAAGGTCAGAAATGAACTAAATGGATGCACTTTTCACCCACAGACTACTCCTTATAGTAGAGGTATTAAAAGAATTGATATTGAATAAATTAGGATTTATTTAAATTATTACTTGTTCAGGTTTTTTGTTAGACTTCTTGTTAGTTGAGTTCCTTGAATGTTGTATCTTAATTCACGTTGTCGCTTTTCTAGTTTAAATCGATAAATACTTGCTCTTTCAATGAAAGTCTGAAGTTTTTCCTTGTGGGTGTAAAGAACGAGAATTGGTTTTTTCATGAAAAAGTCTGAATTAGTTTTTCCGAGTTCTTTTTTTTTTTCGGCGAGTTTTTCCATTATAACGAATTCTTTCTTGGCTTTGCTGTAGTCGACAAGGACACTTTTTAAGAACTTTTTGATAAACATTTCTTTAATTTCGCATGGAAAAAGGTAACTTCGGTCAATTGTTGAACTTCGATGAATTTTTTCCATCATTTTGGTTTTTAGCATGTTGTCGGAAAGTCGGTCCCATAAAAGGCCTAAAGCGATTTTTCTGGCTTTTAGAACTTTTTTAGCAATTTTCCAGTTTATCTGAAGCTTGATTATTGACTTTTTCCATTTTGCAAGTAAGGAAATTATTATTGGCATGTCGCGGTATTTATCAATTATCCATCGAACTATTGTTTTGTTTTGTAAGACTAGAGATTTTAGGTATTCTGCTGTTGGTGTCAATAGGTTTGATATGGTTCTGCGGGCGTTGCGAGCTCTGATCTTTTTTATGCGATTTAGAACTTTTCCTAGACTTTTGCATATCACGCAGAATTTCTTTAAGGTTTTTCCCCAGCGGATTCTCAGAATTCTTTTTACCTCAACTCTGAGTTGCATAACAGAACCCAATCCAAAAATCGAAACCAAGACCGCCCAAGTTTTTTGAACCTGTGCAACTTCTTCCTTATTCAATCGCCATTCAAATTTTCTAATCTTTTCCTGCAGCTTGATTTCTTTCAGATGATGATCAAGTGATTCAAGTCTTACCCTTTTCTGTTTATTTTTAAGTTCTTTTTTCTTCTGATGATTTTTCTTCCCAAGTAATTCTTCTTTGACGATTTGAGGTTGAAAAGCCAAGAACTTATTTTTTCTAATCAAAGTATCTTCAGGTAGTTCTTTGCGATTTTTATACAACGACTCGATAGTATGCATGGTATGAGCAATAGGTGTAAAAAGTCGAGGAATATTAGAAAATTCAAAAGTTTCTAACTTTCCATTCGGAATCAATTTATAAGTCCCAGGGCCTACTTTTTCTTCAGTTCCTGAAAAAACCTTGAAGCGATTCGAAGCTGGATAAGCTGCCTGGGCTTTTGGGTAGTTTTTTATTCTAAATTTCAACTGATTGATGATAAAATTCAGCTTGGAATCGACTTTTAACTTTGAAGATTCTACTGGCTTTGGACTTGAGGACTCTGAACACTTCTCGTCTGATTCGAACTCGATTTCGGGGAGTTGATCGTAACTGTCGCAGAGCTTGTCTAGTCCTTCTAGGATTGATAGATATTCTGGGTGTGGAGAAGCAAGGTCTACACTTTTTGGGTTTAGGTGAGGTAAACGTTTTAGCTTTGGGTGGTTTGATGAATGGTCTTCGCTGTAGAACCTGGTGTGGGAAAACATTTTTTATGAATCTACTGTGGTGGCTTGAGACTCTAATGGGAAATTGACTTTATGATTAAGGGTTTACTATAGTTTCTAATTTAAGAGTTAGGTAATTTTAGATATTAAACTACTAGATTTAAATCCTTTGAAATATTAGAAGATTTATAGAAAATTTGTATGCCCTTGAGACTGATACTGCAGATGATTACTTAAAGCATTTGTGAATTACTTGTTTTTCCCCTTTAATTTATGATAAATCTAACATTCAGATAATACTCTCATTTATTTCAAAAATCTTAGATTAGTAGGGTTTACAGAAATAAGAACTTGCTGATGATTATATCTAGGTATGTGGCCAAAAAAATCAAGCCCACTTATAGTCCTTGCTTATAGTTCATCTGGTCACAATTTCTATTGAGTAGATCATTATAGCTTAGATAAATTTGGCATTTTTTACATTTAAAAGTATTTTTAATAATGTTTCAAACAAATAATACTTCATATCATAAAATAATTATAATACTTTAATTTTAGAACCATAGTCTTGAATTCAAATAATGCCAAATGCTAGGTAATATATTTTATAAACGTAGTATAACAAATAAGTTTAAAGTCTTTGTTAAACAAGATGAACTAATAAATTTAGAATTATCTGTTAGAATATAGCCTAGATCCAGACTGATATTTTCCAACCAGTTTAGATTTACTTCCCCTAAAAATTTTATGTATACATACTAATTATTTATATATACTAAAAAGTAGACATGTACATCTACTAATAAAAATATAAATGGAGTGCTGGAATTATATTCATAACCCATCTTTTATATGCAAATGTTCAGATGTCTCAATTTGTGAAGATCATCTCGGAAAGCACTTTATGATAAAAGCGAATCATCAATATGAAAGGATAGATTCAGAAGGAATCCAAAATGAGCAATCAAATTTGAAAAATGAAATAAAGAACAGAATCAGTCTCTTAACAAAACTTAAAAAAAGAAATATATTATGAAACCAAAAGAATTATAAAGAATATAGAAGATAAAAGTACTGAAATATTATTGGAAATCGATAATTTGTTAATTAATTGCATTAAATTCATCAATCTGAAAGTTTACGCAGGATCAAAATACCAAGAAATGAAATCAAGCTTTAGTTCAAATTTGAAAGTAAATTAGTTTAACCTTGATGACCTTAATGAAAACATAAAATATTATTTCTCAACTCAAAAATATATTAATCCATCTAATTATCATAAATTTCTGTCAAATCATTGTTCAATGTTTACCAGAATTTCAGTGTCAAACACTGGAAATACCCTTGTTGCAAGTTCTGCTGACACTTCGGATAGGGTTTGGAATTTAAAAATAAAAAAGCAAATTTATTGTTTATTTGAGCCCAAGAGTGCAGTCACTAGTGTAGCTATTCGAAATGATGACTTAATGGTTTCAGGTTCTTCTGATTCAAATGTCATTATTTGGGACCTTAATCAAGGAAAATCAAAATTTATTTGCAAAGGGAATTCTGGAACTGTCTCTGTTGTCGCTTTAACTTTTGATTCTAGTCGAGTTGCTTCAGGTGATTTCTTTAATGAAAATCATAAAGAAACCATGATTATAGTTTGGGATTGCAAATCTGGGAAGTATTGAATAAAATTGCTTTTAAAATAAGTATAGTTTCAGGAGTTTTAACTTCAAGCAATCATTTTTTTTCTCTAGGTGATAAAATTAAAGTGTGGGACCTAATTTCTAGCAAGAAAATTCTTAAATTGAATAGCGATGGTTTAAGTATTGCTGTTTCCAAAAATGATCGACGACTTTATATTGGAGGTAGTTCCATCTATATTTATGATATAGATTCATTTCAAAATAAACCAGCTCAACATTTAACAACCATACAAAATGATAAGTCTCCCTTACTTTCTATCGCATTGACAATTGATGAACAATTCTTAACAGGCGGTTGTTTAGAAGGAATCTTATTATGGAATATTGAAACAACAAATTTAATTTACTTTTTGAAATTCAATCTTCAAAAATTACAGGAGTTGCAATTTTTGATGATTTCATTTATTCATGTTCTCTGGATTAACAGATACACATTTTAAATATTGCTTCAAAGTCATTAGTTTCAATTAATATTCCAAATAGCTATGATAATTTTAATTTAATACTCACTTTTTTGAAAAATAATTTGATGATTTAATTTATTCGTGGCAGAAACTAGGTGATCACTTGATCTTATATATGAAAATATCTTATTCTCATCTTTAATAATATTTTCTTATTTTATTGGCTAGCAATCCATATAAATCAATATTTATTAATAATATTCTAAAATTTTAATGATGCTATATTAGTATTCAGAAATTAAAATACTTATTTATCTAAGCTCGCACATTAGTCTTTGCTTAAAATATTAAACTCATTTCGCTACAATTATAAGAATTAACATTAATTATTTGCATTTTATCCTTCAGACTCTAATCGGACTTACTTAGTCTAATCATTGTAGTTCGAAAGCGTATTAATCAACAATTTAAAGGTTTACCTGAATCAAAATTGATAAGTCTTAGTGAAATTTAGGAGATAAATTAGAAGATTTTAGAATCGTTTAAATGTAAAATGATTTAATGTTGAACAAATATTATAAAGATACGGAGATTAGAAGAATCGGATATTGTTTATGATAAAGGTTTTTTAATATTTCTTGTTTTTAATAATTGTGGATAATGAAAATTTTTTATATTGGAACTTTTTTTTACTTGTAAGTTTTGAGTCCTTTCTAGTAAACTGCAGAGATCTCTCAAAAGCTTTACTTATATTGCTAGTTTTTACCATGACATAACAACTTTATATAACCTATTTCATTATTAAATAGTTATGTTAAATTCCTAGATATTTTTCGGCATTACACATTTATTCAACTGAATTTTAATAGTGAATTCCATGTCTTATATAAATAATAATTAGAAGAGCTGATTTAGACCTATTTTATATTATCTTAAGCAATCCTTCTCCTGTTATCAGTCGTAACCAAGTAAAATTTAAGAATCGTGATAATTCATCTTAACTTAAACATAATCTCATAATTAACAAATCATCATAAAAAATCACCTAATTCAATCTAATGAAAAAAATAATCCTATCCTAATCACGAATAATCTCAAAAACCTTCTAAAAATAATCGGAAAAGCCTTCTAATCTATTTCCCTCATTTTCTTTAATCCCTTACAATAAATCTAATTCTCCCCAACTAAAACTAATCCAAATTCTTCAAAAACTAAAAAAATCAGCTTAACTAAAATCTGTTAAAAATTGTCACACAATGAGATAACTAATCGAATGGCTAATATTTCAACAGTCCTATGAAACAAGCTGGAATTTTAACATCTACCAGAGGAAGTCTAAGCCTAATCCCAGACCTGAGCAATCTCAGTTCATTAATCAAGTCCTCAAGTCGTTTAAACTCTTTGCACCCTTCAAGCAAAAGTGCAGAAAGGACACCAACAGCGACCCCAACCGCTTTTTACTGTTTATCCAGTCGACAGTCAAGCCAAGAATCAACTCTCATAAAAAATTCCTTGAAAAATCTAATCAATCACGAAGAATCTCCATCAAAAACTCCAATAATCTCAAATATAAACCCTTCTCAAAGACTTTCAAAGCGAAAACCACTGGGAAAGTCCTCAACTCAAGTAAAAGCCCCAAGTCCCGTTGAAACAATTCTAAAACCAAAGATGCAAACTCATCTAAAACTAACAAAATTAAATGAAATCCTTGATGATAACTTGAAAATTCTTACTAATCACTTTGAAATAAAGTCAAAATCTTGGCTTGAAAATTTAGTAATGGTGAAAAACTTTAAATCTCAAGATTTTGAAGAAAATTTAAACTTTTGCAATAAAATTTTCAGAGATTTTCTTTTGAGACTTAAACAAAGTGGAAAGGAAAATGAAGCAAGTTTAATTGAGAAGATCTGGAGATTGAATTATGAAAATTTTGACTTGTTTTTTGAGAAGTTTCAAATGAAAATTAAGGACTTGGAAAGCGAGTTGTTAAGAAAAAAACTTGAAATTCAAATGGTTCATCAAGAGTTCTCACAAAAAGAAACTGAAATTTTAAAGAAGTTTAAAGAAGTAAAGGAAAATAATGAAGAAATATCTGAAAAATTAATAATATGTCAGAAGAAAAATGATGATTTTCAGTCTAGGATGCTAAGAAAGGCTAAGTTTGAAGGTGGTGAATGGTATTTAGAGAAACTTGATGCTGTTGAGCCTATTATTGCCAGAATCGGTGAAAAGTTGCAGAATCTGGAATGTATTTTTGTGAGAAGTGCAAAAACGAGAAGGTTTTGCAAAGACGACTTCCTTTTTCAAGTAGACCGTAAAGTGAAGAACAAGAAGTCATTCGACCTGGTAAGACCAGATTTCAAAGACCTTTTAAATTTAAACAATTTTTACTAATCAACAGTCCAAAAACCCTCCAATTTTCACTTCTGCTCTAAACCCATCATAAAAAACCCTATCAAACTTACAAAAACTTAATAAATAATTATTAAATACCCTTCTCAAATTTTTTCCCATCAAAAATAATTCCTCCTCCAGTGACAGTTTTATCAATATCACTATCCCCAGAGCACTCCTGCATATCATCTTTAATCTGAGCGACTTTTTGCTTTTTCCTGACAATATACTCATAAGTTGTAAGTCCTCTAGCCTTCAAATAGATATGCAAGCCTATCAAGTTCAAGTCAAGTACAAGTGCAACTGCGCTTTCAGCCAAGAAGATCAAAGAAAAAGTTGCCGTGATTTCATCATTTTTTTCAATACTTTTGATAGAAACATCGAGACTATAAACAAAAAGTTCGCACATATAAAGAAGTAAAGAAGTAAGAAGCAAGATGAAGTAACAATAGTTGCTTCTACCGATGCAGGTGTTCAACCATTTGCAGTGATGGTCGAAGTGAGCCACGCATCTGTTGCATTGTCCACAATGCTTGCTGCTTGGACTTACTATTGAATCGCATATTGAACATGATGCTGTTATTGATGAGTCTGGAGACTGAGACTTGCCTTTCAACATCGGGTCTGATGGGTCGATTATCAGAAGTGCTAGTGAAAAAAAAGCGACAAGGCTAAAGCTTATGTAAAAAAATACTGGAAAAAATGAGGAGGAGCAGTGCTTCGGGTAGAATATTGAGACAAAGGTTATGTTTGAGATTCCTATCATCCAGCTGATTATTTGGATTGGGTTGTAAGGAGGCATTATTCCTCTTCTTCTCACGGATTTTTTTTCCATTATGTTTAACATGATTATTAGGAGATTAGGTATTGGCTAGATTGGTTGATAGTTTTTTATGAAGGGAATTGCTTGGTGTGAAGATTTTTAATTTTTTGAGTTCTAGGTTTTAGGAGGGGATTATGGGAAACTGTCTGAGGGTATATTCATCCACTTCAATTAAATAAAAACATCTAAATTTCTATTTTAGTTACTTTATTTCTTACCAACACTAAAAATAGTCTCTAGCGCTTAATTTTAATATACTTCTTTTCAAATCAACCGCTTCAAGATTATTTCCAAGCAAATTAGAAAATAATTGAAAAATTTTTTGTTAGATAGAAAAACCTCAATACTAAATCTTTATTCTC
Organism: Stentor roeselii; assembly: GCA_006503475.1. Classification (NCBI taxonomy): domain Eukaryota; phylum Ciliophora; class Heterotrichea; order Heterotrichida; family Stentoridae; genus Stentor; species Stentor roeselii. Next base: position 51,227 of record RSEH01000256.1, read on the forward strand.
TTAAAAATCTAAAAATTCTTCATCCTCAAGTCAAATTTTATCTTTTTTCCTGATTTCAGAGTTTAAATAATTATTAAATTTCCATTATTTAAGAATGTAACGGTGTAGCAGGAAAATTATTTATTTACGACGATGTTGAGATTTCTTGCCAGGACTCTACTTCAGTAATTGTAATTAATTTCTTCTTTTGTCTCAATTTCTTAGACTTGAGCACAGTTTGAAAGTTTTTGTTTACTATAAAAGAAGCTGAAAATATCTTTGTGTTGCTTTTAGATGAAACTTGCGATAATCCACAGCCCATATTTTATAAACGATTAAATATATAAGAATTAATAGTTAAATGTTTAATTAGTGAAATTTTCTGCGAAACTTCAAAAAAACCAATATTTTTGTGCTCTAAGAAAAATTCTTCAAATTATTCCTGGAAAAAAAAATTCGCGAAATTTGTTGTCTCCATCAAAAATCTTCAAATTTCTCATGAAAAGAAAATAGGTGATTTTTTGTCTCCGTAAAAATCGTAAAATTTTCCATTTTGAGAAAAGATCGTTTCTATGATGAAATCAATTTTCTTACTTTCACATCTGGTTAATTTCTTACTTCCTTGAAATCTAAATATCTGAGAACCTCTTCTTGAGAACCCGCTTCCGAAATAATCTCAAGTCTAGAAAAGTGAAGGCCTCTAAAACCTGTAAAATATAAAGGCTTGCCTCCTTTAAAATCAGGTAAAAAACTGCAAGAAAATCTAACATTTCTATGATTTTAAGTAAAGTGCATGCAACCCATATTTATAAAACCACCTTATTAGAAATTTTAGTAATAAAATGGTTATACAGATTTATTCATTTAATCAACAGAAGCCTTTTTGAAATTCCTGATTAACACCTGAAATTTTCTGTGATTTGCATGAAAAATCACTGTAAATAATCCAAGTTTTCCATCTCTATCACATCCTCTTCTAAATACAAATAAACCCCCCATGGACTTAAAAGAGGTGCGTCCGTTTTTATTCATAGTCAGCTCGTCATCTGAATCAAGTGAATACACAGAGGTCTCTTTAGACGACTTCGAAGTTCTTCTGTCAGCGCCAGTCGAAGACGAGGTTTTAACTTCAGAGCTTGATTCTCTATTAGAGTCCTTTCCACACAAGAACTACATTCCTTTTTCCCACATTGAAAAATCATCAGGATTCAACAGGTCTTCTCTTACCTTGCTTCAAAGTCTCATCTGTTGTAAAGGCCTGATTCCGATTTTCAACAAAAGTGGACTTTGCTTTTTGTTTAGCAAAAAAACGAAACTCGCGAAACTTTCTGAGATTTTAAAGGAAAACTCTTATAACATGTCTGGAGAAATCATTAAAATCGCAACTGATGTTAAATTAGGAAGAATCGGGGAAGATTTGACGGTGAATCTCACAAATGGGACTGAAAAAATATTCAAAAATACCTCTGAGAACTATTTGAAGACCATTTCAAGGAAACCTAAAAAAAAAACTACAAGTTTTTGCATTCTTTCTCGTCAACCGACGTTTAAAGTCCTCCGAGACATGTCAAATTCGGGTAATTAATTCATTTTTCTATTAAATTAAAAAAACATTCTCACAAAACTTCTCATTAAAACTTTTCACATTTTTTCGATGTAATCGACAAAAGACTTCCTTCGTTTTTTTCTTTTTTTTCTTAGATTTCACATTTTTTTCAAGAGTTTCAATTAAAACCTGATGAACAGCAGTAGAAAAAATCATATTTTCTCCTGAAAGTAAAGATTTAAAGTTAACCTGTGCCAAGTCTTCAGGGTGTTGAAAGTCTCTAACTTTTGCAATCAAAGCTTTAACAGGGAAGACATGTTCACGAATCTGGTAATTCGGAAGAAGAATAGTTAAAGAAGGACTAGAAAACTCTTCAGTCGGTACTGGAACTCTTTCAGAATTCATCTTTAAACTAAGTCCAACTTTCGAAGCGACAAGATCAGAAAATGCGACTTTTTCAGGTTCTGCGATTTTATGTGAACAAAGAACAAGAGTCTGAATCTCAGGGAAGGAAATAGAAAAGTCTTTAAAGATAATTGAATATTCCTGCATTGAACGCAAGGCCCATGGGCCTTGCGGTATTGTTTTATAAACTGCACTTAGCATGATGCCTTGATTTTCTATAAAGGATACTACATGTTTACACCTCTGCCACTCCAGAGAAACTACTAAAGCAATTCGAAAAAGCCTTGAAAGTTTTTTGATATGTTTTAATATCCCTGGCTTTATACTCAACTCTTGCCCGAAACTTCCTAAAACGCCTTCAAAGTTCAAAATTATCAAATTTCTGGAAAATTTCACATCTTGAGGAAACAAAAAAACTCTTTGAAGACCTGGGACTTGCCCTAAGAGATCTATTTGTTTAAAAATTTTCATATTTTTCAAAGGTTGCGAGGAAAGACAAGAACATTCAAAATAAGCCCTGGGTGTTTTTTTTAAGTTTTTTTTTTCTTTTTGTTGAATTTTCTGAGATTTTTTTAACACCCTGGAAAAATAAGGAAAACTGCTGAGGTTTGTTTCGTTTCCACCTTCAAGAATACGATAAAAGGAAGTGATGTTAGAATGTCTCAAGTAATTTAAGTAGAAATAAGGGTCACTCACTCGAAGTCTTTCAGATGTCGCAGGGGTCATCGGCGAGTTCGAACATCGTCTTTTACTGCTGGAACTTCCTGGAGACCCACCAAAACCATTGGCAGGGACAAGAAGCTTTTTAGGGTCGAGGCTCTGGGTGTTAATCCCGACAAGGTCTTCACAAGGTTCAAGTCTTATCTCAGGAGTTTCATTTCCTTTGTTTTGAGGTTTTATTTGAAATTTCAAGTTTCTTATTGAAATCTTTACTTTTTTACGAATTGAAATTGTTTTACAGTCGGATATTAATGTGTTCACTTTTAAATCTGTTGAACGTACTTCCATTTCACTTTCAGGGCATTTTAAGAAGGGTAGTGTTCGGTTTTTGATTATTGATGAACGCCCGTGAAGTGGCTTTTTTTCGTAGGTTAGTACTTCTGGAAGGGGCTTTGATGGGTTCAGATCTTTTATTGAATTTAATGAGGAGTGTAAAACTGGACTTTTGAATTGGATTCGAAGGTTTCGGACTGGCTTTGTTAGCTTTTGAACTGTTGAGATCTCTTTTGTTTGGGATGAACCTGGGGAAATAAAAGCCATTAACTGAGGTTTAGGTTTTATTTAGGATGGGTTTAAGGAGAATGGTGAGTGAAAGTGATTTTAAGGGGATTGGAGTGGTTGATTTTTAAAGTGAAGATATTTTCTTTGGAAGTAAATCATTACTAATAATCATCTTAACTCCTATTCAACTTTTCCCTCATTTTCAAGCCACTGAATAAAAACATTAAAACTCGAGTGTATAGTGGGCAAAATGCAAGCATTATAAAACTCATTGATTTTCACCTCGTCCTCCTTATCCACAGTAATCGGTCGATGATTATTTTTCTTATTATAAACAGTGAAATGCACCCTGTTCAACGAAAGTCCTTCAGCAGGTGCCAAAGGTGTCTGAAACTCAGGAGGTTCAAAGCTTTTTCTAATATCATCAACAGTCATTTTCTCTAAAAACACAAGCAAGGTCATTCCAATCATTTTTCTGATCTGATGATATAAAAAGCTTTGCCCAGTCACCACGAACTTCAAATAAAAACATCCATCCACCTGAACCGTTTGACTTTCAACTTCAAACTTAATAATATATCTTTTACTCTCAGGTTTATCAGGCATCACATCTTTTGAATAGTTATGAAAAGAGTGAGTCCCATGAAAATATTTAGCGATTTCATTGATTTTTTCAATCATTTCCGTAGAACTCTCACATTTCAAAGCAGAAAGTGGAAACAAGTACTGATATTCTCTAAAAGAAGCCGAATTTTTCGCATTAAAATGATTGGAAACCAGCTTTAAAGAAATAACCCTAATATCTTCTGGTAGATTTAAATTGATATCACCAATGATATCTTCAACAGGTCTATGTTCCCAGAGCATTTTCATTCCAACAACAGCACACAAGGCATGCACTCCTTTATCAGTACGAGAAGCCCTTGACCATTTGACCTTATTAAGAAATCCATGATTATCCTCAGAAATACAACGTGCAAGAAAAAGTCCATTTTCCAGTTCTTTTTCGACAGTCCTTACATTAGCATGTGCATTCTGAATCTGAGAACCATTGAACTTACTTCCATTATAAGCAAAAAGAACAGCAGTTTTTTTCTTGATCGCTGAAGCCATTTTTGCAAGAAGTTATTTAATCACTATGAACTAGAAGGGTCTCTTAAGAACTTCTCAGGCTGGTAACTTAACTCTTCCTTTACTTTTACTACTGCCTCTCCTGCCTGCGGTGTCAGCAAAAAACCCACTGCAAGGCCGACACTTGCGATGAGAAAGACTCCAGTGTTGTAAGTCATCACGGCGAGCATCAGGATGTAACTTCCTGAAACGAATATAAAGCGAATAAAGCCAATCATTACAAGAAGAAGAATTCTGTTTATTGCGTTTTCAGAACTGTTTAAATATTACCGCAATCGAGACTTCTCGATTTTTGATTGCACGAAATTTATCAGTGAAAGACTTATTGCGAAGAAAAATAAACCGAATAAGGCTCCCACGTATTTGCCTTTTGTGTCAACGTGCCATGAGTCGAAGAGGAACTCGAAGTGGGCGTCGGAGTAAAAAGTCATTTGCATCTGCATGTCCATTGACATTGACATGTTTGACATGTTTGGCATCGGCATCGGCATTAGGTCTTGCATTGTTGATATTATAAAATGTTGAAGGATGTGGAATTTTTTGAAGTTTAAGATGGTTTTTTTAGGGTTTTGGAAATTTTTAGAGATTTTGGTTTATTGGGTTTTGGGGTTTTAGATGAGGGAGTTTTGGGGTGTTTGATAGGATGGTAAAATTTAGAGATTTTTTAGAGGTTGGGATGGAGGGGTAGGTAACTGATGATGGTTCTAGAATTGTGTTTTTAGATTTAGAGGGAATTTGAAGATTTTTGTGGATGTGTTTTTTAGAAGATAGAATTGATGCAGTTATATCAAAGGATTTTAATTATTGGATCGTTTGTTGAATGAGTATTATGAGGATAAAAAGATTATCAGTTAAACTGATAGTCTAATGTAAACTTTAATCAAAGTTTACTAAGATCTTGATGTTTAAGTTCTCAAATAATAACTTTTTATCGAAGTGGATGAGTTCATAATCTTATTAATATTGAAACTTCATTTTTTATCAAAATTTTAATACAAGAAGATTTTATAAAAATTTATGATCTTTATCATCAAGTATTCAACAGATATTAATTAAATGAGACTGGTCTTCGATTTCAAATTTTAAACTAGAAGATTTCATAGAATTAATATAATTATCATCAAGTATTTAGCAAAAGGTTGATAAAATGAGACTGATATAAGAATTAAAACTTTCATATCAGAAGATTTTATAGTAATTAATGATTATTATCATCAAATAATTCAGATAATTTGTTAATTATAATAATTAAAGACTGATTTCAACTAGATTCGAAAGACCTTATTTTTCAAGCCTAATGAATATAGTCACCTTTATCTAATTATAATACTATTAGAGATAAAATAATCTTTTGACCTACTGTGTTCAAGTTACTCACCTTTTAATCCAAAATATTTAAACTTTTATACCCAAATCCAAAAACCTCCTCCTAATCCAAAACCATTCAAATCAATAAATATTCCTAAAAATCAATAAAAATTCCACCTACATGCATTAAAACCCGTCAATAAACCTAAAAATGGACAACTTTTACCAATCAAAACAAATCTACATAAAAGCAATCCAGAAACTTTCAAACCATCTCCACACCAAAAATCACGGAAAGCCTCTGAAGTCATCTCAAAGTTCCAAAGACCTGAACCCTTTAAATCCGATTCACAAGAAAGAAATTCCTTCAACCTTGTTAAAAACAGACTCTTCTTCAAAACACGGAAAAATTGTATCAAAAGGTAAAAAACGCAACTTGAGCCTTGAAGGAAAAAACGAGGACGAAACTTTTGAAAACATGAAAAAAAATTCAAGTTTAGTCCTTTCAAAACCAATAAAAAAGTGGGAAAAAAATCAAGTTCCTTACTCCCCAGGACAAGTTTTGAATGCATTTTCGAAATTTTTAACGTTTTATGAACAAGGAGAGATTTTTAACTTTCGGTTTATTTATTATATCGCGGATAAAGTGCAGAAGTTTGAAGGTGACTCGAAACTTGAAAATGATGGCTTTGATGATGAAAACTTTGATTATATTTTGATTAAAAACGATCATGTTGGATATAGGTATGAAATTTTAGAGGTTTTAGGTAGAGGGTCTTATGGGCAAGTCATCAAAGTCTTCGACCACAAAGACCACACCCTACGAGCAGCAAAGATCCTAAAGAACATGCCCTGCATCCACCAACAAGGTAAAGTCGAATTACAAATCCTCCAAACCCTTTCCAAATACGAGCAAGACTGCGAGTTCCTGATTTCCCTTCTTGACAATTTCTCATTCCGCAATCATATAATCCTAATATTTGAGTTACTTTACAAGGACCTCTACTCATTTCACCATTCTTTAAACTTGAAACCTTTTTCCTCAGTCTTTTTAAAGATGTGGGCTGAGCAGATCTTGCAAGGAATCCAATTTTTTCATAGACTCAGCATTTTGCACTGTGATCTGAAGCCGGAAAATATCATGATTTGCAGAGATTTGAAGAGATTTAAAATTATTGACTTTGGTTCAGGTTGTTTTTATGGAAAAAGAGTTTTTTCTTATATTCAGAGCAGGTTTTATAGAGCCCCTGAAGTCATTTTAGAAATCGGGTATGACGAAAAAATCGATATTTGGAGTTTCGCTTGTGTTTTAGCTGAACTCGTGATTTCCAGAACGCTTTTCACAGGAAAAGACGAAGTTGATCAGGTTTTACATTTTGTTGAAGTCCTTGGACCACCTCCCAGGTACTTACTTGACAGGTCTCCTAAGAAAAAAATTTTGAAAGATGCGATTGGGAAGTACTTTAAAGTGAAAAACTTGGAAAATTCTGTGAAAACCTCGAAAAATGGCTTTAGAAGTCCAAAGGACTTCAAAAATAAATCTCTTCGAGCGATAATTGGAGAAGATACCCTTCTCGTCGACTTGATTTCAAGTAACCCTTACTCAGAATGTCTAACTTGGGACCCTGCTGAAAGACTTTCATCAGAAGAGGCTCTTTCCCACCCCTGGCTTAAAAAAACCATAAAAAACATCTCAAGTCTTCCAAACCTAAACGAAAAATTCGATTCCTTAAAATCTCCAAAAAACCTAAAAAATCCCGAAAAACCTGAAAAAAAACTTTTCCCAGAAACTCCAAAAAAAGGGCTAAAAAGGTCATTTTTTCATTAATCTAATTATTTTTCTGCCTTGTTACAAACCTTTTCTTGTTGACCCCGACGACACTTTGAGACTTGACATGTTTAACCCTGTTGTCCACATTTCCAGTGAACCACGAGTGGTTCAAAGCTTCTTCCGCCGTGATTCGGAGCAGCTGGTCCCATTCAAGACAAGCTCTTATAAGTGCGAAAAGAGAAGCTTCACAAGGTCTTATCACATCTCTAAGTCTTTTACTGCCGCAAAGTCTTTTCTTTCCTTTTGAATTCGGAGTCACTTTTGCTTTACCGTCAGCTTCGAAGAACATGTTTCGATGAACTGCTTTTTGAATTAATTTGGAAGGTGGAGGACCCAAAATTTCCATTATGCATTGAATCAATTCGATTTCGTTTTCTGCTACGAATAAAGGGTAACCGTTTACAAGCTCTGCTAAGATGCATCCGAAACTCCATATGTCTATTGATGAGGAGTACTCGAGACCTAAAATCACTTCTGGAGCTCGGTAGTAACGGCTTTGGATGTAGTTGTAAATTTTTCTGTCGTTGAATGCTGCTGAGCCTAGGTCGATCACTACCACATCCTTCATCTCATTATTTTCAAATAAAATATTTTCCGGTTTCAAGTCGCAATGAATAACTTTTGACATGTCCAAGAACTTCAGCGCAGTTAAAATTTGCAAAGACCATCTTTTCAAGTCAATCATGGACAATCCTGCAAAAGGTTGAATCTTTCCGAATTGGTACAAATTCATATCAAGTAGTTCAAAAACGAGACAAACATGACATCGAAACACGAAAAACTCTTTCAAATCAATAACTCGATTGTTCCTAGACTGAGGGTTCAAATAGCTGAGAATTTCTATTTCTTCTCTGGCCTGTTCAAAGAACTTTCCCTTGTTTTTAATGATTTTAATTGCCAAGGTCTGCTTGGTTTTATGGTCTTTCACTTTAACTACTTTTCCAAAACTGCCTCCACCGAGGATTGATAGTATCTCGAATCTGAATGAGAGGTGGTCACCAGTCGTGATCAGGTAATTTCCTTCATTGTCGTCGTAACCAAAGTTGAGAGTTCCGCTAGATGTTTTAGGGACTCCGATGCCGATGTAGTAAACTTCTGGGTAACTGAGGATCTCAGACTGTTCTTGAGCTGTTAGATGACCTGCAAACCCTTTTAAGGTTTTTTCAGGAGAAACAGGAAAAGTAAAAGAACTCCATAAAGCCAAGTCTTCAATCGTCTCAAACTTCGGTATTTTTAGTTTGTTTGAATTAGTAGGACTGATTTGAATAGACTTGTTTGGCGAATATATTAGTTTTGATTTTGGAGAGCTTTGGACAGTCGGAATTTTGAACTGGATCTTCGGAGCTTTAGATTTGGTAGTCGAGGGCTGTGTTGGAATAGAAGAATTTGAGTACTTATGTTTTGTCTGCTTATTCGAAGGAGGTCCAGTCGATATTTTAAGAGGTTTCATTACTATTTATTAATATACTGCTTATTTCTTGAGATCCCCTGCGAAAAGGGCCGATTAGGTGACTTAACCGGTATTCCTCCAATATTTTCCAATATTTTTCTTTGATTTTCAATTAAAAACTTATTTTCAGTAATAGATTTCTGCTCTTTGGTAAAAATTTCTCTATACAAATCCCTATCATTTTTAACAGAAGAGTAGTTTTCATTGATTTCCGCAAGTTTTCTTTGAAGATTCTGACCTATTTCTTCATTTTCCTTGATATTCCCAGTTAACTTATCAGAAGTCGACTTTAATCGAGATATCAACTCCTGAAGTTCAAACTCATTCAAAGTATTCACCTCGACCATCACATCATCATCCTCCGGCTGAGGCTTCAAAGACTGTGACTTGAGTTGCATGATTGGATGAACAGAGGACTTCTCTTCTCCTCTCACTAATTTAAACAACTCAGGAAAATCTTCTGGACTGGGCATGACTGGGATTCGATCAGAAGGTACAAAAACTTCTTTTCCTTGACTAAATTTTCCTTTTTGTACAGTTTCCAGGATTTTTTTAGAGTTTTTTAAAATTTCGAATAAATCGAGAAGTTCTTTTGAGATTGACTTGATTTTAGATTTTTTCTCGGTTCTGGTTTTTTTGAAGTTTTCGATCATTTTTAGTAAAATTCGCTTTTTGTCGGCGATGCTTTGGGTCTTACGGGATTCGGCTTGGTGCAACTCTTGGAGATGTCTTTTTGATTGTTCTTCGAAACGCTTTCGGAACTCTTCGATTATTTCTTTCTTGCCTTGGGATTTTAACTCTTCTGGATTTATTGGCTTGGTTAAAGGGTTTAAGGTTGTTGGAAGGTTTTGCATTATTGCTTTTTTTTCTTGGATTAGGTTTTTGGAGTTTTCTATCATTTTTTGGAGTTCTTGTGATTTTGATTCGACTTTTTCGTTTTCGTAGTATTTTGAATTGAATTGAATAGTGAGCAACTCATCCTTAAGTCTCTGCAAATGATCTTTCAAATCAATAATTTTCTTCAAATGATTTTCCTGATTAACAAACTCCGTTTTTTTCACCCTTTCCAGTAAAGCCTGACTTTCTTCAACTTTTTTTTCCAATTCCAAATTCCTCTTAACCCCTTTTTCAATTTTCCCATAAGATTCTTTTCGATTCTGTATAATTTCAAGTTCCTTTTCATTAGTTTCATTAATAATTCCATCCAAATCATCATTAATTCCCATAATTTCACAAAGTTTCTTAATTTGATTATCTTGACTTATTTCAATTTTTTTCAATTTATTTTTCAATTCATTTTTTTCTTCCTGCAATTTTTGTATTTGAACATCAATTTCTTCTTCAGTCATTTTTTCCGTAATTCCGGAAGATGAGTTAGGTTTACATTTTTCCATAAAATTCAAAGAATGTATAGAATCTTGAGTAGCTTGTTTAGCAGGGTTTATATGAGCTAAAATGACTAATTTCGGAGAGTCACTCATTCCAATTTTCAGGATTTTCGTTAAAATATGATCCCTCCAAGGAACTTTCGGAGATTTTATATTTCCCAGGACTTTGCTGAGCGCGTTGAAAGACTTATGAACTGCAGGGTATTCGAAGAATTCTTTTCCATTTCTAACCTTCGGCCGCTCAGCGGCCGCAAGTAAGCCGACGACCATGACACTTGTAGAGGGCTGGTTCCAACTTGACCCTTTCGCCCTTTGTTTCAAGTTAATGACTACAAAAGTACTTGCTCGTTCTTCATATTCTTTCGTTCTTGTCTCGTAATTCGTCCGAAATCCAAGAGAGGCTAAAATCGCGTTTTCTGCATCGTTGACTGAAAAAATTTCTAAAAAAGTTGCACCAACAATAGAAACTTTTCCAAGATGATCCTTGACTTCTAAGTTTTTTTCAAAGGCTTCAAAAGATTGAGGATTTTTTACCCCTAAGGCCAAGTCATGAACGTTGTCTTCGAAAAGTTCGAAAATATTCAGTGATACTGAAATTTCCTTGTTTTTTTCTTGTTCTTGTGAAAATTCAAGTAGATTTTCGATTATCATTTGAAATAAACCTTTTTCTGGATGGAAAAAAAGGGTTGTTCGCTTACCTGTTGATTTGTGTCCGTAGCTGAGGAGGATTGAATTTGAACCTGCTTTCAAAAGGTTTACTAACGGCTTTGTTGTTGTGTCGAATAACTCTTGGGGAGAGATACTTGCGGGGAAGACTCTGGGAAAGGTGTAGATGTGGGACTTTGAATCTTGGAATCTGATCTCGCCTTGATCGCGTGAGATTGAAATTATGTCTGACTTGTCGTCTGACTTTAGTTTCACGTATATTGTAACTGGCGAGTCCATGAAAATTATTAAATTATGACTAACTCGCCAATGAGCACATTCTTGAGTAAATCAGGTTCTTTTCTTGCTTTGTTATTCGACGTGATAGTTTCTTGTCCTCACATTTCGACTTGTGGATTGAAAGGATTCGTTCTGAAAGTTCTTTGAATTTAAGGCTTTCACTTTCGAAACTACGACACTTCTCTGCTAATTGGTTTAAACCTTCTGAAAACTTTTGGTTTGACTTGCACGAAAGGTCTGGAAGCGACTTTCGAAAAGTTTTTGAATTTAGCTTTGGAGTGTCTGGAATTAAACTTCGACGAGTTAAGTTAGAATCCATCTGATGAGGTAATCCCGGGATTCGAAGCGAATTTTTAAGCTTCCCTTCATTCAACTTCACTTTAATTTTCATTTTCTGAAAAGCATCCTGAAATCCTTTTTCCCTAATAAACTGAGCCTTACTTTTATGAGTCCAGAAATCAGAGATACCAATGCTACATCTTCTTTTAAATGTACTATTTTCACTAATATAATCTTTATTCATCTCAATACAAGATGCGAAGCCAAGTTCATCAAGTAGTTGAATTTTATCCATAGTTGCTTGAGTGACTTTCGGAAGACTAGAGCAAGAATTGTTAACCTTCGGAGTTTCTTCAGGAATTTCTGTAGGACTGTTGTTGACAGTCTCCGAAATCTTTCTAAACTCTTCACTTTTGATGTTTATCATGGGAAAAGTAAGATTTTTCTTCATCGGTTTACGTCTTTGAATTTGGTTCATTTATTTTAATTTGTATTTGGAGTAAATATGGGAAACCTTTAGGATTATATTAAATTTGAAAGCATTTCAATAACCTTTCACCTTTTTCTTGATTTTTTCACAAATTTCAAGAAAAATTCTTAAAAAATCTCTCTAAACACCAGAAAAATCCACTTTTTTCCTTCGAAAAACAACTGCTGAGAATAGCCAGTGAGCTGGGAAACTACTTCAAAGTTATCAAACTTAACATATTTATTCACCTCTTTCAAGTATAACTTCTATCAATCTTTAAACAACCCGACTTTTATCCTGTTCTGAAGCCTTCGAAAGATCCCAGCCGGTGGCAAGTTTATAGGCTGGAAGCCTTTAACATTGATGAAAACATTCACCGACTTCGGCCGATGAGTGACAGGCGAGTTTTGAATGATGGAGACAGTCGGACTATGCAAATTCGCAAGGCTTCTTTTTTCTATTCTTTTTAAAGCAAGAGGACTAAAGGCTAGGTTTTTACTTGGGCTGTTGATAATTTTTTTTTTTGAGTAAATCGGCCCAATAGTCAGTTTTTCCCTTTTAAACGAATCAGGACTCACTGATTTTTCATTGTTCGACAAGGACCTGACGCCATCAAGTCTTGACTTTCTTAAAGAATCTCTTAAAACATTTGTTTTTCTCAAGAGTTTTAAAGATTCTTTATCAATTTTACTTAAAAAGTCCTGAGCCGCTATAGAATAGACTGAAACAGTTTTAGTCAAACATCGAGCTGAGTACTTTCGAGGAACTCCTAACAAGACTTCATCGTCACCTAAGAAGTCCTTATCGCTAATGACTGCAACTTTCAAGGTTTTTGGAAGACTGTTGCTTGACATGTTAGAAATGGTAAGTTCAACATCGCCGTTGATGATGACAAAGACCTGAAGACTGAAGTCTCCTTTGAAATAAATCATTTCATTTTGTTTGAAATCTTTAGGAATAAAAAAATACGAAAGTTTTTCCAATGATTTTTTAGTCCAACTAGAAAAAACTGGAAGACTATGAAGAAACTCGATTTTTTCTTCTAACATTCGAGAAAAGCTTTTTCCTAGAAGACGTAAGTAACTTTCTTTAGACAGGGTCATGAAGTAACAACTTTCCATGCATATCACTGTTGCTGCTCTTGGCTGATTTTTTATTAAAGAAAGCTCGCCGAAGCTCTGTCCTGATTTTAACTGCGCGATTTCAGTAAGGGTTTTGTCGTCTGAACCTCTTTTTGATATCAGAAGTTTCACTTTTCCGTTTAAAAGGATGTAGAAGTTCTCGCCTCGGTCTCCTTCTTTGAATAGGATCTGTTTGGGTGTTACTGAATCTGCTTCTCGTGATTCTAGGTTTAGGAACTCACAGATTCGATAATGCATTTTTGCTCCAAGTTCTTGGATTAGGGATTTGAAGAAGGAGATTTCTTTTGTTAGGGATATTAAAAGACCGATCATTTTTGGAGTGCGTAAAGCGATTGGAGTGCGAAGGATTTTTTTTATTTCTTCGAGGTTTTCTTCCATTTTAGATTATTGGAGGTTTTAGAAGGGTTTTGAAGGGTTTGGGGTTTGATGAAATTTGGATTGTATGTTTTGGGATTTGAGGAGATGGGAGGTTTTTGAGGGTTTTTGAAAGGTTTTGATTTTTTGGGGTTAGAACCATTTTCATTTGATTGTGCATTTTTAAATGATTAAGGTTTTTAAAGGAGTATTTTTTTTTTAGAGGGATTTTGGTTATGATTGTTTGGAAGAATTTCTTTAAAGGAATTATTGTTTTAGATATAAATTCTTTGTTAGGTAATTTTTGATTGGGTTGTTGAATGGGCTGACTTACTTTTAATATAAGCTTCTTTTGTTAGATAATTTTTATTAGGTCATTGAATGGGTACTAAATCTGTATCTCCGAAGTTAGTTATGCAACTCTTCAACTTCAAATCATTCAATTTTCATCATTTGATTGTTGTGAAGATTAAAATCTTCACTTAATGATTCTAATCCTTTCTCTTAATTCCACAATCTTTTTTTCTACGAAAAAAATCCAAATCCTTGCTTTCCCCTTCAATTTCCTTCAAACTCTCCTCAGAGGTAAAATTTTAATCTGATACATCAAATATTATAAGAATCTACCCCCCCATTTTATTGCAGAAAACCCTTTAGTTTTAACATAGAAAATCAAAAATTTTCATTACATAAGGGTCCCAAAATGGAAAAAAATTTTTTTGTTTCTTTTGATTCTTTAAAGTGAAAAAAATATTTTTGCTTATTAGGACCTGGCCTGATTTTTTATAATTTTAGAAAATTTTGACCATGAAAATCGAAAACTTATAAAAATCTTGATTTCCATTTTTTTTCACTGAAAACCTAAATTTTTTCCCTGTTTTTAAAGGAGGATTGAACTGCTGTTGGAAAAGGAAGCAATTAGCATTTGTGAGAAGTAGGCTTTGAGTAAAAAAAATACTTTTTTCGCGGATTTTTGGGAATTTTTATTGAATTTGTGATTTCGATTATTTTGGTTATTAGATTTGATTGTTTTCTAATCTCTGAGACGAGATAATGCCCACTTTTATCATCATTTTTAATAAAAAATTATCAAAATTACCTCCTCTTGTTTTTGAAATTTCGAAAAAGTTCCTGTTTCTTTGAAAAATCCTGATGTGCAAAGTGAATCTATATTTCAATAGCATCATCCCTGCTTAAAATGATCTTTTCAATCTTTTTGTATAATAACTTGACTTTTTCTCCTAAACTATCTCAAGTAATCTTTTGTCTCTTTGCCCTATGACAGGTCTCAGATCTCTCCACTTTCTCAGAGATTTCTATTTCAAGTGAGTTTACCTGAGTTTTGGAATTTTAAATTTAAGACTTGCGGTCAGTATTCAAACTTGAAGACTAGCAACAGCCAGCCTACCAAAACTTAACAA